>JASDQU010308849.1:36005-65285 GCA_032191745.1 Picea mariana | reverse complement strand
TTATTGGGAAAAATTGGAATTTTGAACACCGAAGATGAGGTGGTTGGAGCATATGCAATTTGATTTCCCCCCCTTGGGATCATTGAAAAATTATACTCTGAAATCTGTTCAAGGATATCCAAAACTAAATTTCTATATGCTCTTAGTATGAGATGCTTGGACTGGTATATACCCTTTACCTGATTTATGATAAGCTCAGAATTTCCATGCACTACTATCCTTTTAGAACCCAATTCCTTTAATGTTCTCAAACCCAAAATTAGTGCCTCATATTTGACCATGTTATTTTTACAATCAAAGGAGAGCTTGTGAGAGCAGAGTTTTGTACCCACTTTGGGAGGGTTAATCCACACACCATCTTTGGCTCCCTCCCTATTGACAGATCTATCAAAGCTCATATTCCACATTTCAATTTCCACGCGGTTTCTCTGATCTATGATTTCCTCTTTTTGATGTTAGGCCTTGTCTTCGACAGTCATGATAGTTGTTGTATCTCCCTATTCAAAACTCAAGTTATTATAAAAAATAGAGGAGTCAACTTCGGTGTTGACAGAGTAGATAGGATGAGTATTCAGTTGGGTTTTTCTACTCACCATGTACTTGATAAACACCTCTCTATATAGTATTCTTTCTTGGATGAAAATAGGGATGGTATCATAATACATGTCCATCTGCAAGTTTCCTTTTAATTTTGTGGCCCAAGATCTGGATAACAACATGCCGGATTTTGGGGGAATGTCGGAAACCACCACGTCCATGACCAGATTCTTCAATATAATTTGAGATAATGAAACGACCAAGTATTTGATCAAACCTAAACATTTCACCTTTCTTGAGTTGAAAGAGAAAAGATCTTTACAAGTTCTTGTGACGTCCAAGACTAACTCATCCATGAACACCTTCAACATGAGATTATGTGATGCCCAGATCCAACATGGAATTATGTAAAGTCATGTCATGAATTTTGAGACTGACATAGAAAGAAGGAACATCATCAATATCGCCACTGTCTTCTATGCACGGACCAAATAAGATGGAAGGGTGGTCATCTTGGATGTTCAAGGTATATGTTGGCATAGGGGCATACCTAGGGTTCAAAGATAAAAACGCACCAACAAACCCTAACTATTGACCCTTTCGAAAACAACTGTGAAGAATATGAAGTCTCACCTGAAGTAGAAATAGTGGGGTTGTAGGACATAGGTGTCTACAACCAGAGGAAGTGAAAGATGATTCCAAAATAAAAGCACAAGGTAACCTAGAGATTCTTAACCATATTATGTCTAGCTTTGCGAAGTTAGTTATGTCTCATTATCTTCAATAGGAACAATAAAAATGCACAACAATATAACATATAGAAAACAACACAACATCAACCACAAGAACAACAAGTTTTACATGGTTCACCCTCTCCCTAGGGATACATCCACAGAACTATGTTTATTGATATAATAGGTAAAAATACATAGTTCTATCTGCGCACTTAGTGCAGATCCTTCTCTCTCTTTCTCTTTATTCCCTCTCCCTACGCACCCAGCAACAAAGTAGATCTTTGCACCCAGTTGAATATATCAAAATACAAACATACACTTCTACAATTCAATCTCTCTAGATCAACACCAACGTCTCTCCATTCTTATATATCTCTATTTATCCTTCCATGACTCTTAGAAACCCTAGGTCCACATGACCCACATTTTGAGGACTTCACCACACTGTCCTTCCTTCTTCTCTGCGAGGTTCTCCAAATCACCTCTTAGTGTATTATTTTGCTTGTTGACCTGTCTATGATTCATATTCCTTTCTTCTTTGTCTTCCTTTATCTTCTCCTTTAATGACTCATTTTTCCATTACCTTGCTCCTTCTTTTTTTCTTCTTTAACCACTTCAACCCCTCTTTGGGTAGTGTGCCTTCCACGCTCTTCATACCTTGTATTTCTTCTTATTCAATCTTTTCTTTCTTCCTTAATACATGACCAAGGGCCAACAAGCCCCCAGCACTCACATGTGGCTCATGTCGAGTCATTGCAGGGTCAAACCTCTTATATTACTTCGACTGTAGACTACACGAAGTAGCCTGTGCTTTCTTCTCTATCCCTCTGTATCGTGTGCAGAATGACTTTTCTATGTATGGTACCCAATTTCAACTGCACCTGGTACCTATACCCTTCTTCCTTTACTTTTACTGAGAGTTGTGGGGAAACTAGTTGTCATAATACATCTTTAACTGGCTTCCATTCACTAAACCATCCTTCCATTCTCCATTAAGGGTCTTCAACTTCGCAGCTCCACCTTCTGTAACATATACAACCTCGAATGGCCCAAGCCAATGTGTCATGAACTTCTTGGATGCTTCATGAACTTGTTGTCATATAAAAGTACCAAATATCCTTTTTTGAATGCTTTCATCTTTATATGTCTGTCATGGTAATCCTTTTCGCATTCTTTTTGTACCTGTTGATTAAATCCTGCAATAAACCTGTCTTACTCTAATTCTACCAACTACACGAGCTTGTCTTGAACAACGTTGGTGTCATCAATACCTGTAAATGTTGCAATTATTAGACTAGGAACCAAGTATTCCATAGGTACCACTACTTCTAAGACATATACTAACTTAAAGGGAGTCTATGTGGTTAGATTTTTGCAAGTATTTATATAAGCCCATACCACTGTTGGAATTCTCATATCCCAATCATCTCTATTAACATTCCAAATCTTAGTTAGCATTGTCTCCAAGATATTATTGAAGTCTTCGACTGTAACATTTGCATGTGGGTGGTATGGAGTGCTCTTCTGATGGTGAACTTCTAATTCTTGATTCAAGGCTTCAATAGTTTTGTTGATGAAGTGTGTGCCTTGATAACTCATAAGGATCTTCGGGAATCCAAATCCAATTATGATATACTCAAAGATGAACTCCATAGTTATAGCTACACTACAGTCCTTAACTTCTCTTGCTTNTGTATTTCTTCTTATTCAATCTTTTCTTTCTTCCTTAATACATGACCAAGGGCCAACAAGCGCCCAACACTCACATGTGACTCATGCTGAGTCATTGCAGGGTCAAACCTCTTGTATTACTTCGACTGTAGACTACACGAAGTAGCCTATGCTTTCTTCTCTATCCCTCCGTATCGTGTGCAGAATGAATTTTCTATGTATGGTACCCAATTTCAACTGCACCTGGTACCTATACCCTTCTTCCTTTACTTTTACTGAGAGTTGTGGGGAAACTAGTTGTCATAATACATCTTTAACTGGCTTCCATTCACTAAACCATCCTTCCATTCTCCATTAAGGGTCTTCAACTTCGTAGCTCCACCTTCTGTAACATATACAACCTCGAATGTCCCAAGCCAATGTGTCCTAAACTTCTTGGATGCTTCATGAACTTGTTGTCATATAAAAGTACCAAATATCCTTTTTTGAATTCTTTCATCTTTATATGTCTGTCATGGTAATCCTTTTCGCATTCTTTTTGTACCTGCTGATTAAATCCTGCAATAAACCTGTCTTACTCTAATTCTACCAACTACACGAGCCTGTCTTGAACAACGTTGGTGTCATCAATACCTGTAAATGTTGCAATTCTTAGACTAGGAACCAAGTATTCCATAGGTACCACTACTTCTAAGACATATACTAACTTAAAGGGAGTCTACGTGGTTAGATTTTTGCAAGTATTTATATAATCCCATACCACTGTTGGAATTCTCATATCCCAATCATCTCTATTAACATTGCAAATCTTAGTCAGCGTTGTCTCCAAGATATTATTGAAGTCTTCGACTGTAACATTTGCATGTGGGTGGTATGGAGTGCTCTTCTGATGGTGAACTTCTAATTCTTGATTCAAGGCTTCAATAGTTTTGTTGATGAAGTGTGTGCCTTGATTACTCATAAGGATTTTTTTTCGAGATTAATTTCCGGATAATCCACAGTTGGTGTCATTTTTGTCATCGACGTTTCGAATCTGAATCGGGATTCATCATCAGGACTAATCGTCAATTAATCTCGAAACTACTCACCACAAAAATCTGAAAACAACTCATAAGGATCTTCGGGAATCCAAATCCAATTATGATATCCTCAAAGATGAACTCCACAGTTATAGCTACACTACAGTCCTTAACTTCTCTTGCTTCTTCCTATCTGGTCAAATACTCTGTAGAAGTGATGATGTATCAAGCTCCTGCATGCTTTCCCGGTGGGTTGATCGGTCCCACAAAGTGAATAGACCATTTCTCAAATGCTTGTAAATTTAGCTGAGGTGCTAAAGGAATTTCATCCCTTCTTGATGGATTCCCTATTCTATAACATGCATCACAGGCTCTGTAGTATTCCTTAGCATCCTTGTGTAAAGTGGGCCACCAGAGGCCAGCTCTGAGAACCTTTTGTGCTATTGTTTTTCTTGCATAATGGCCTCCTGCAATGCCTTCATGTGCTTCTGCAAGGATCAATGGTATTTCAGAATCCATAACACATCTTCTCAAAATCTCATCTGGTCCCATCTTATATAATTGTCTAGCTATAAGTTGAAACTTCGACGTGGACTATCAACTGTTTCTTCTGAATAACTATGTACTCGTGAGGGGCCATTCCTGTGGATAGGAACTGGACTATTTCGGTGAAGTGATCATCAAATTTTTTGATGGCCAACAACTATTCATCTGGTAGGGTATCATTTAGGCTAGTAGGTTCCTCTCCATATTCTAACCTACATAAGTGACCAGGTCCTTTATTCATTATTCTTGTCTTGACCATGATCTCAAAGTCATACTCCTAAAATAATAGTATCCATCTGCATATTCTTCCCCCCAACACTGGCTTTTTGACTAAGTACTTCAATGCAGAATGATCAGTGAACATCTTAAAATTTCCTCCCAACAAGTAGTGTCTAAACTTCTACAGTGCATATACCATAACTAAGCCTTCTCTTTTAGTGGTAGTATAATTCCTTTCAGATGTAGAAAGCTTCTTGCTAGTAAAGGATATAGGGTTGTCAATGTCTCCTACACCTATTTGTGCTAAGACTACTCCTAATGTGATGAAAGAAGCATCGACATGAACATTGAACTCCTTACTCCAATCTGGAAAAACCAAGATAAGCACAGTGACTATTTTCTGATTTAGTGTGTCAAAGATTTGTTGTCATTCTTCTATCCATTGAAACTTACTATCCTTCTTTAATAGCTTCTCCATAGGTGTTGTTATATGTGTGTAACCTTTAATAAACTTCCTATAATATTTAGTGTGTCCCAATGCAATGCACAACTGTCTAACCGAAGTAGGAGGAGGTAGATCAACAATGATAGCAATCTTGGAGGGATCTACCAACAATCCATGTTTGTACACAATGTTTCCTAACAACACTCCAAAAGGTGAAAATAAAATACACTTCTTCAAATTCAGGGAAATCTGACATTTCCTGCACTTATCTAACATTAATATCAGACATTCAATATGATCTTTCAGTAGGCTAAAAATGGTCCAATCATCAAAGTAGGCTTCCAAAAACTTGTGTAAAAAGTCCTTAAATGCTTTGAAAACCACCCTGGAAAATATGGATGGAGCATTCTTCAACCCAAATGGCATCATAGTGTACTAAAAAGAACCCCATTCTGTTGCAAATGTAGTATTATGTCTGTCCTCCTTAGCAATTTTGATTTGGTGATAGCCTGAAAATCCATCTGTAAATGAATAAACTTCCTGTCCACCTACATTATCTAGAACTTCATTAGTAAAAGGTGTAGGGAATGGGTCATGTAAGCATGCATCATTCAATTTCCTTGAACCACACAGATTCTGATTTCTCCTGACTTCTTATCTTGGACTACCATAGGGCTGATCCATTCATATTCTTCAATTGGTTCTATGATTCTTGCTTCCAACATTCTATCTAATTCAATCTTAACTTTCTTCTTATACTTAGGATTCAGTCTGTAAGGCCTCTTCTTGATAGGTGTTTCATCTGCTGTCAAATGGATCTTCATTTCTCCCATGATCCATTTAATGACCTTCATTTCTTTGAACTTGGTTGGAAACAAGTCCTGATACTCACGCAATAGTTTTGTAATCTTACTAATAGTAGCATCATCCCAATAATATCCAACATTTTCTAACTTAGGTTTTTTTTCTGTTCCAATGTTAACTTTCTTAATTTTAATAGGTTGGCCTACAAAAGGTAATTCAATCCCTAGCCCTTCTATATCTCTTTTCCCTTTAGTTTCTGAAATGTTCACATTCCTAGGATCATCATCTTCATCAGCATTAATATTATAACAATCCTATAACCACTAAAGAGGCATAGTCCATTCATATTATTCTTGTTCAAAAGGGGGGTTAGATACTTCCCCAAAGACCTTCTGTCTTATAATTTGTAAAGCCTGATATATTGTGGGGTACTAGATTTCAAATACAAATGTAGCTATAAAGTTCTGGGTCATACCATACCAATCTTTAGTGGCTAAGCATAGTGTTGCTTGAGGATAATAGTTGATAGATGTAGTATCTAAGGTGTTAATGAACTTATGTATGCATTGTTCTTTGGGACTGTTGCTCTAGGATTCCTCATAACTTCACACATGGTCCTTAGGAAAGCTCTAACCTGTGTATCAAAATTTTCAACGTTCATATTGGTCTGAAAAGTGCACTGTCAATAAGGTGTGACATTGCACCCACTCTGTGAAGTTCTTCTTATGTGTTCCCCACCATCTAGCTGGTGTTTCTTTCAAGGCTTCATCTAGTGCCAACATCCTCTATTGTACTGGTACAATTTTCTCAAATTTGGCTAGAAATGTTTATAAATGATTCAAGACATCAAATGTAGGAAGATTACTTACTTTTATGCCAATCCAGCGAACTGCCTTCGTCAACCTAGCACACCTCCATGTAGAGACTTCATACATTTTGTTCTGCCAATTCTCCAATGCTTCTTATAAATTTGATGAGCATGCACTTTCACTTCGCCAACTCATATTTCCATCTGTTGTAGGGTTAATATAATCTAGCTGTTGTGTTATCAGTTTATATATGTTCTCTAGTTCGTAGGCGCAGTCTTCTTCTCTTATAGGTTATGTGTGTCTGCGACCTTCATCGGGATCAAGAGGTGCAGTGACCTTAACACCATTACCCTAGAATTTCATTCTTCTCTTTTTTAGGTCAACAACAGTCAAATTGTTGAAATCCCAATCAATTCCTAACAACGCAGGATAGGGACAACTATCATCAACAATCTTGATCACCTCAAAATCTTCAAATGTCCTAACTCTGTCGATGTCCATAGGGACATGTTCTAGTCTTCCAAAGGGGCTTACCACCTATTTTTTATCCATCCTGAGCCTAATAGGAGAGTAAATCAATTTATGTTTTCTCATTAGTGCCCATGTTTGCTTCATCATAAAAACTTTTGATCCCAGGTCAAGGACCACATAGTCCACGTCATAGTCTCGAATCTGAGCACTAGGGTGCAGTTCCTTGCTTTTCCCCCTTTTCCTGTATACTTGATTCACATCTCTACTCCGCAGAGGATCTATTCTTCCAATTTCATATTGTCTTACTAGGTGTTGTATTTCCTGCATAGCACTTTCATATTTAATCAAATTGATACAAGTATATAAGAAATCCATAATATTTATTACCTCTTTTCCTTTCCTAAGTGGGGCATACTGATTAAATGCTGGAGGCATTTCACATTCCTTTATTTCTGGTTTTTCCCTAGAGGAAGAATCCTATTCTCCTTCAAATTCTCTCCTTTCTTCTTCAAAAGTATGCTTTTCCCTCCTCGGATCAAACAATTGTGCCTTCTTTGCATCTCTTATTATTCTTGTTCCATCTATAGTCTTTCCTAGAGTCACCCTATCTTCTCCTGTTACAACGTCTCCTCTATTAATAATAGCGACTCTAGGTTCTTCACTATGAGGTTCAACTGAAATTAGTTGGACTTGTTGGTTTCCTCCTCATCTTTCCTGAAGTTTGGTTAACAATACTGGACAATCTTCAATTACATGACCAAATGAATTACAATAGTTGTAAGTAGTACAAGGGTTCTGAAAATCCCTTGCCAAATGACCTGGTTAGGAACAATTATAGAAAATAATATGAAATCGACCTCGACCCATACCTACTCCTCATCCTCTTCCTCTAAATACACCACGAGGGTTGAAGTTTCCTCTTACTGGGGAATTGAACTACACAACATTCTCTTCTTGCTGTAATTCTCCTTGAATTCTATATGTATCCCTTGATGTTTCATGCATGAGGTCATAAGCCCTACAATCCTTCTCATCATACCCCAAATATTTGTAGAATGTGCAATAAAGGTTGGTGGATGTATAAACATATTTTTGCATGTAATAACATTCACCAAGGTGATGTCTAGTTCTACATACCTCGCACCACCATAAAGTGGCTTGCTTCAAAGGGTTAGGGGCTCCAGAGGCCAAGTATTCGTTAAATAAGGGACAATGCTCTTTGTCAATGCCCGTTGATTTACATTAGATACACCATATGTCTTCTCTTTTCTCTTTTCCTTTATCTTTCTTCATGTTCTCAACCTGTAAATATAAACTAGTTAATAGATTCAAAATTTGACTCATACCTGGACTATATTCTCCTATAGGGGTTGCTTCTAGTTTCATAGAAATTTCTAATGCTTCATCCTACGAAGCAATTTTCTATTGCATCGGAGGAACTCTAATATGTGGCAGAAGGGAAACGATGAACCACTCCTTATGTTGTTCATCTAGGATTGAAAAACTTAAGTGGCATGTCAGGCTCTTAAACCTCTGATCAAATTCCCAAACAGGTTCAGTCACCTTCTACTTGATTTCCTTGAACTCCATAATGCACTATGAGTCTGAATTAGGCTTCTTGAACTCTACACTCAATGTAGTCTTAATGTCATTTAGTGGCTTAGCTTTTACATATCCTAAAACAAATTTCATATACCAGCTCAATGCGCGATCCCTCAAGGTAGTACTAAACTGTGCTCTCTTAACAACTTCATTGGTAAGTTTCTTAATTCTTCACAGAGCTTCACATAAGAACCAGTGTTGATCAGGATCCTTAGATCCATATCTTCTGAAAATGGTTAACCTCATTTCATCTGCCATGGATCTTCCTTGGCTTCTTAACTAAGTATGTACTAAAATGTTTATGACAGTACCCTGAGTGCTCTGATTACTCTGGTTACTCTGATTACTTGATGCTTCTAAAACAAAAAGATGAGTATAAATACTTACTTCGACAGTAGGCACAGTGCCTGAAGTTTCTGCTTCTTCTCGGCAAAGTTCTCCAGTCTCTAGCTCCTCTACCCTTGCGAACTATGAATACTCCTCGTCTGATCTCCTTGCTTCTTCCCCATTGTAGAAATATTCATCTTGTGCCAATGGTCAGTAACTCTGCTTAAACAGGTTCACAAAAGGAGCCTTTTTGAATGATCTCCAATTGCACGTGTGTCCAGACTCTACATCGCTTTCACTGTCTGAATTCTTGAACGTTAGCTTTAAAATCCCACTGGTTACTGTATCTTCAATATATTCTTCTCATGCRATARCATCTTAATCTTCATCTTMAAAAAGTGTAGAAACTTTCCTCTSGGTCCMTTAAATAAATACCTCTCTTCTTGACTATATGACTATATTATGTCGATATAAAACTCAGTAATGTACCCTCCAATAGTGCTATCGAACTAGAGATCCACTGCTCTAGATAAARMATTATCAACTCTCTTGACTTTATTAATCAAYRTCATTGTCCAAACCAYAGGTAGTCTAGATCTGATCTCAAACTGAGTGTCTTCTAGTCTGGCTAGCCACTCGTACAACTCCTTGTGAACTCCTGCAAAGAAAATTGTGTGTATGTTAGTAAATATGTACCTTCCCAACCAATATTTTGTGCTAATGCTAGGGTTCTTTTTCTGATATTCTGTGGAGTCCCTTTCTTGTTCTTTTATCCACTTTTGAATCCTTATCTTCGATGGAAACCACCTTGACATTCCTTCAAGAAGATCTCAGTCCCAGAAATGGAACCATTTTTTGGCACAGAGGTAGACCCAGGGTTCAAAGCTAACAATGCACCAACAAACCCTAACTAATGGCCCTTTCGGCAACACTTGCAAAGCAGATGAAGTCTCACCAGAAGTAGCAATAGGGGGGTTACAAGACACAGGTGTCTACAACCAAAGGAAGTGCAAGATGATTCCAGAATAAAAACACAAGGTAAACTAGATATTCTTAACCATATTATGTCTAGCTTCATGAAGTTAGTTATGTCTCATTATCTTCAACAAGAACAATAACAATGCATCATAGTATAACAGATAGAAAATAGCATAACATCAACCACAAGAACAACAAGATTTACATGGTTCACCCTCTCCCTAGGGCTACGTCCATAGAATTGTGTTCATTGATATAATAGGTAAAAATACATAGTTCTATCTGTGCACTTAGCTATAGATCCTTCTCTCTCCCTGTACACCCAAMAAYAGAGTATATCTTCGCACCYAGATGAAGATCTCAAAATACAARCATACACTTCTACAGTTCAATCTYTCTAGATCCACACCAACACCTCTCCACTCTTATAGATCTYTATTTATCCTTCCATGAATCTTAGAAACCCTAGGTACCAAAGCCCTAGGTACCAAAACCCTAGGTATCAAAACCCTAGGTCCACATGACCTGCATTTTGAGGACTTCACCACCCTRTCCTTCCTTCTTCTTTGCGAGGTTCTCCAAAGCACCTCTTAGTTTCTTCTTTCTCTTACTGACCTGTCCATGATTCATCTTCCTTGTTTCTTTGACTTCCTTGATCTTCTCCTTTAACGACTCTCTTTTCCCTTACCTCACTCCTTCTTTTCTTCTTCTTTAACCACTTCACCCCCTCTTTGGTTTTTGTGCCTTCCGCGCTCTTCATACCTTGTCTTTATTCTTATTCAATATTTTCGTTCTTCCTTAATACATGACCAAGGGCCAATGGTGTCAGTATATTATTCCATCTTTAACATCTTAATGATCTGGTTTATATACTCTCCCTTCTTGATTATCTCATTAAATGGGAAAAAAAAAATTATTTTGGCCATTTCGCTCTCAAAATTAAAAGGAGGAGGAGCTTTATCTACCTCTTTGATGCCTGATTCCTTACTTGCATTAGGTTATTTCTTTAGGAATTCTTCCCTTGATTTTCCTTTCTATGTCGCATCCTTTACTGAATTATGTTTCTTCGGTTGGCTTGAAAAAGGAGTATTCACCTAGGGTTCCTTTGTGGGATTTGTCTTCAGAGCCTCTGTAGGCGTCTTTTTATTTCTGAGGTTATATTGCTTCTGAAACTCTATGATTTCATTGTGATATCCCTTCCTGAAATCCTTCATTTTCAAAGACAACATATCATCATTCTCCAGCATAAAACCATCATTCACATCCATAAATAGGTCATGTTCTCCTTTTGTTAAGAACACATATGTATCGGTATCGTCATAACAATGCATCTGATATTGGATTATTTGATCAGAGTCTTCATTTGCATAGTTGTTTTGGAAAGGAGGTCTTATATTCTGATCTCCTTAATCTCTCTAGTCCCTTTGCCTAATATGCGGAACTGGAGTTATTCTAAATTTTTGATTTCTAGCCTGGAAATCGTTTTGCTCACTAGCGGTAGGATTTTTCTCCATGGACATCCTTTCCATAATCCTTTCCATAGTCTTCATCATCAAGTCGAATTTTTTATCTGATGATCGAGATGTAGAGGGTTGCATGTCTCCTTGGGGCTTCTTCTCATTTATGTCAAAAATTTGTTTAATCTTTCCCGACACCATCAGATTTACTTCAACTTCAATCGCGTCGATTGTCATAGAACCTAAGGTATTATATATTTGTTTTCTTAACAACAAGGAAAAGTCACTTTCAAAAGAATCATCCTATAGAAGCTGGGAAGCTCCAGGAGGCAGTTTGACTTCCATGGGGATTGAGTTATAAACCTTCATGAATATGGTTGAAAAATCTTGCATTTCTTCCTCTGGTGATCTTTTTATATTGTTGTACTGAGTTAGCAATTGAAAAGGAATATTTTTATCACCCCATCTATCTAGAAGAAACATTTAAAAATCTTCAAAATCAGGGATGCTCGCTGCTTGAAGGGCCGTGAACAAGTTTCTGACCTCCCTGAGAGGCTCTATGAAAAAAATATCATTTTCACATCCTTTTGATCAACCTCTTCCAGGTTAACAAAATCATTAAACCAATCCAAGTGATTTTGGGAAGAAGCATTTCCTTCGTCATCATATAACCTAATCCTCTAATTATAGTTATGGGAAAATTGTGTAATTGGGTTGGTAAGGCAAGAGGGGAGAATGTGGCAGCCATAACTCTAGGAGGGTTTTGGGCTTGTTGGATGGTCTGAGGGGGGATTATGGCAGTTCACATGGGGTTAGTTGGTATCATAGATTGGAACTTTTTCTCATCGAAGACTTTTTCATCCAAGTAGGATTCTGATCTAGACCTGAACATAGTTTGTTCAAATAGTATCGAAGTCAAGGTCATCGATGCTTTTTACTCTATCCTTGGGTAAATATAGGTTTATATCCAGGTAATAGAATGGGTTTGGTATCTATTCCTTTTCTTTTTGCAGAAGTTTTTTGGGATCAGACACGGGTGCTACAAGATTTGTATTAGGGTTCACTCTAGTATAAACTTTCTTTGGAGCTAGGATTTATGATTTTGACTACTCTATGATTTTGGTGTTATTATTGGAGTTGCCAGGGTAAAATAGTTTTCATCCAATATAGGTGCTTGATCCACTGTTACCCTCAGGGATCAAAACTACTTCTTTAGTCATCTTCCCAGGGAAAGTTTTTCAATTTGGTCCCTCAAAACGACGCAAAGATGTTAGAACTTTGTAAATTTGTTTGTACGAGAACAAAAATGACAGAGGTAACCTACATACCAACTTTAAGAATGGAAACTAGCCTTTCCAATCTAGAGAGGGATCTCTCTAAGAATCAATCTCTAATAGATAATGACTTTGAATTGTCGGCTAGATTTATGTGTTTGGGAAATGTTTTTGGTTTCGCTGGCACGAAAATACAGAACTTTGTGCTATGGATACAACCTCATGAAAGAAAGAGAAATCAATGACTTGGTAAATGAAAATTTGAGAGGATAAAGGCTAAGAAGGAAATGCTATTTTAGTGAAAATGTTGTTGTGTGTGGCGAAAGAAAGAGTACATAAAGAAACTCAGAGCACCATTAAAGATGAATTCTAACTTACTTAGAAGAAAACAAAGAGTTTAAATGGTGATGTCTAAAGCACCACGCGACAAATTTTAGACTTATTAAATGTTCCAATTTAATCAAAGGGAAAGGCATGAATATACAGAAAACAAGAAGTACATACATAGATAGGATCACAATACATCAAAGCACCACCATTAGAATATTTTCGTCAAAGCCTCAAGACTTCTGTATTATATTTCAATAGGGTTCAAATATTACATTCAAGAGTCACTTGTCTACACTACTTTTCCAACCTGACTTACATTGAAAAGATATAATATATAGAAAAAACTAAGCCCCTTAGGCTTCAATGCATCAAACTACTCCTCCTGGAATTTCAAATTCGGTTACTTCCTCCTAGATGACCTTTCAAATGGAAGTTTACTAAAAATGGAAACCTAACTACACCCACTCATAACATAACTAGCACCTTCTTCGTCATCATTTACTTATGAGTAAGATTCAACCATCAGGTTGTGATGCATAGACGTTTTATTTTGCAGGGTGCTCGACAGATCGAGCACACTATCAGCAACTCTGCCACCTTGTGCAACAGACTTTGGTTGCAGTGGCGTGATCATAGTTTGTAGCGTGCACATGGCAAGTTGGTGTTGTGGATATCTATCTACGGTTTCTCGTATGCTCCAAGTGGTAAAAATGGTTGGGGTGCCACACATCTCATCCACAACTGGCATGAATTTCTCCTACCCTTGTCCTCCTTAATAGGTATGTTTCCAAAATGTATGTAACAGATGTTTTTTGGACATGCGTTGTGTCAGAATTCTTGTTTAATGGCAGGAAACATGACTCGTGGGAAGAAAGATTTCATACCACGATAAAAAAAAACAAAATGGGGTTGTCTCAATCATGCCTCTGGCCTCACCTGCAACCTTGAAACTCTAAGTGTTTTCCTAAGGGACCAATTTTGTATGTTCACATTATTCACTTGTCTCCACAAGACCACATTCCCCTTAAGCTTTGCTTGAGCGCTAGAAAGAGAAATGCGGGCATTATCCATGGGTGGTCCACATTCCTTGAAGTTCTCTGCAATTATTTCCTCTTACATCCTATGTTCCTCATGCAGTTGAATGATTACATCTTGTTCCTCTCTAAGTTGTCTTTTGAGACAATTTTCATTCCCTGCTCAGCTCTGTGACGTCGTCTCTTCAGCAATCCTTTATGCCAATTTTTTTCTCAATTCTTTATTCTCTTGATACAATTCATCAATAGTGAGTTGTGCTTGCTTCAGGTGTTGCGAAGACTCTTGAACCTCCACATTTTTAGTGCATGAACTTATTCATGTTTCACTAATTCCCCTACTTGAACCTTCAACAAGTTCTAGACAAACAACATGCATGAGTAACTTGTCAGCAGTAGACTAGGTGTGCGGTTCACTGGGAGCTTGGGTCTCCTTCGGCCTCTTGATCAACCTCAACCTACCTCCTTTCTCGGGTGTTGGTTGTTGGAAATATGTAACTTCTATTTCCTTTCCTTTTCTCATGGCCTCTTCCATTCTTGCCTCTGCACTATGGAATGTTGTTTCCCTTGCGGATAGAGGAAAGAATCCCTTTGGGTTGCTGGGTATGTCGACTATAATTAGAAATGAATCCCAATATTTGTCTAGCTGTCTCAATTATTCAACTATAAAAAAATTGATCAATGACATATGGATAAAATTTTTCCTCGGTTGGTCAACCTCGGCTTGGATGCTGTCTGCCATATTTCCTAGGCTTCGATGCAAGAATAAGGGTAATTTCAAAGGATTTTTTCCTATGAAGTGAACCAGCAGCCTGATGTGATATGGGTATACTCTTTCAAACCTTCATTCACAGGTAAAATACCTTCTAATCACCTTTAGGATAATTTGGAAAGGATCCTAAAGATACTAACTAGGAACGCCCACTCTGATTTTCCCATTCAGGAAGTTTGGCTTGATAAAGTCTTCATAGCATAATACGTCTAAAGGCATGCCTTTAGACCACTTTTCACTATGCAAAGGGATCTTCGTCACATCTAACATATTTTCCTCTGTCACTCAGAAGGTGATTCATGCAATGCTCATGCGGAACCCATTAAACCTGAGAGTGAACTGTTCATCCAGCTTTGGGTTGTATCCCTTGATATTTTCACAAAAGTGCATGCATCCGACCTATTCAAAAGATTCCCTGATATTCGGATCTTCGTTGATTAATTCCAGGTCCTGAGCCTTGGACCTCACAACCCTGCCACTTCACACCGTCTTTCTTATTCCTTGGGATGTTGTCATGATGCAAATGTGTATTTATTTCACGTGCACGGTAATGAACGGTAACACCATCTCTGCGTGGAAAATGAGAATGATATATTTCGCATAAACCTGTTGGAAAGCCAGTGACAGAAACTTTGCATGAAAATAAAAATCAACTCTAGGAGTCCACTGCTCGTCGGCTTGGCTGCAAGGTGCTATAAAAAATTTTGGCGCAGAAGGGGTTCGACGCAGTGATAAAAAAAACAGTAGGATCATTATAGTAGGGAAGCGCGATGGAAAATTCTGGCATGGTGGCAAGGCACCGAGAGGGTTTTTGCGAGACAGATAATTAATATGCGAAAATAAATTCAGCGTGATAGGAAGAAACTCCAAAGAAAAGAGGTTGATTGCGAGAATAAATATCGTCCAATGCACTAGCTCACAACGAACAACAACAAGATTCAAACACTGACTGAAAACAAAGGAGACGTGACAACTTGAATGAACAGACTCACAATACAAACAATGGAAATCATCCTTCTGATAGTGAAAGGACCCAGGACTTGCGAAAAAAAATACAGACAACGCACAAATTCGGAAGGTAAAGGAGAAGCATGCAGGGTGACCAATATTTATACTTGAACATGCAAGGGATGGAATCATGGTAAAGGACGATAAATCCATGGTGACGAGAAGTTTGGAAGCAGGCTGAATATTTGTGCAGCAAAATCGTGTGATGGGTACACTTTGAAGTGTGAAAATTACAGATGATAAGAGCTGCAAAGTATACGTGATATGAGCGTCGTGATTTATTAACCTTTCTGACTTCATAATTAGGTGACGATGGTCATTATATCCATCAACGTGACCTTTATTCCAACAACGTTTCTAAACCTCTAGCACGTAAATTCCCTCTTTCTGACAGGACTCGATCTTTTGGGAAAGGTACCTTTACAAGTCACACATGACTAATCAGGAATCAGGATTCCCTTTCCTGACTCCAAGGGACATACACGCCACTTGCTGATTTCAACTCATTCATTATTCAATAGTTGAATTCACACGCTTCAACACACAAACTACGACACATCTAGGACTGACTCTAACTGTAAAAATTACAATGCTAACAAGTCCTCAGATTGTAAATGTACATATTTTTTTTTATGTCGGTGAGCCAAGATGTGTGGTTTTTGCATGCCCATTTGTATATAAGTATTTTTGAGCCTACATGGATATGTTTATATGTTTTGAGACTATATTTCCTATGTGATTTAGGGCAAGGAATCTATGTATTGAAAGGCCAGTGAACCTAACAATTTTAATATGTAATCACACTTGGATATATTAATAAAATACATCACTATTGCAGACCAATTTAGATGAAAGACTATGGGGGTTTAGGACTCCATGAGAGGGAAAGGGGCATAAGGGCCTAAGAAAAGGGGCTAAGTCAATGGAACTTAAGCCAAGGAATAAAATAATATTATTCCTGAGTCATAAGTCTTATGATCTAAGTTTATCCTAAGTTCCTAATTCGAGAAATGAATTACCAAGTGGAGAAAAAGGTAGTTCCTTGAGTGTCATGTGTCAATATAGGAACATGCAAATATAATGTGTGGTTTTAGAGGAAAATAATGTGAATTATTCCATTCCATGATTCTGGCCATTTCCTAGAGAGTGTGAGTTATGTAGATATTGTTACCTTGTAAATACTTGGTGGTTTGGGTTGAAGAAGTGATTTGTCAGGCCTGTGGATCATTCTCTTTGGGTGAGAAAATTTCTAGAGGTAGGTTTCCCCATGTGATGGACTAGTGTGTGCCATAAATATTGAGAGAATCCTTTTTTTCCAAGTTCCACAGAACTCTAAGACTTCCTAGTTGGCCTATGGCTAAATCCCTAGAAGGGAAGTGGGATAACAAAATGACTTTGGAGTGGTGAAGGGGTACACTTATTAAAGTGGGATAGGATATGGGGAATGAGAAAATGTGAAGGGAAATTCTGCTAGAGTTGGTTCCTTTGGCCTTATGTTGGCCCTTGACCAAGTTTTGAGGAAACCTTGGTTAGCTTTGGACCACCTTTTGGACTTTGATAGGCTATTCAAAGATGGAGCACCCATGCAGAGAAGAGATCGCAGATCTCACTTATTTTGTGGGATATGTGGACCCAACAAGGGGTTTCTTAGGGTTTTTGTAATGGGTTATGGGATGTCATCCCATGGGTTTACCCATGATTAGGACTTATTATAAAAGTATAAATAAATAATAATGTAATGTAGAAGAGAGACAATATCTTGCGAGGCTAAGTGCAAGCAGTTCTGAGTTGCTTTGTGCGATAAAATGTGTATGTAAGGATTTGTGCTCAATAGAGAAGTTGTCTCTGTGTCTTAACCTCGTTTTGGGAAGGAGGATCTGGTGCGTAGATCTTTTGTCTGGTGGGAAGATTAGATCTCTGGCTTCGTGCACAGGAGAAGATGAATGTAAGAGATTGAAAAATAATAAAGAAGACAAAGAATTTGGTGGATGTAGCCCCACACTAGGGTGAACCACATATATCTTGTGTCTTTGATTTTCTTTGTTCTTTCTTGGTTATGTTATAAATCTGCTGAGTGTTTTTCTTATTATGTATGTTAGATAGATATGTTAATGCTTAGTGTTTTAGTTGTGTTAATAATGAATGAATGTTAGATCTAACTCAGTGCTATGTGTTGACGATCGAAGTGAATAAATTTTTATTGTTACTCAAACGATCTATCTTAGGGTTTGTTCTGCGATATTAATGAAGCTAATGGATTAATGTATATCTCCTTCTAAGTTTTTTTAGAATACTCTGTGAAGTGTTATTGTCATAGATCTCTGTCCCATCTTGGTTACATACATATGAGTCCTATAAACCTCCCTAATTCTACCTCAGGTGAGACTTCACCTACTTCGCAGGTGTTGCTGAAAGGGTCGATAGGTAGGGTTTTGTTGGTGCATTGTTGAAGCGTTGAAACTTGGGTCTGCCCCTATGCCAACAAATGGTTCCATTGCCGGGACCTAAAACTGTGATTGCTGGGAACTGAAGTAAAGAAAAGAGAAGTTATGTGCATAGATCTGCTACTATAGAGCACAATACTCTACTTGACTTGTGAATCTCTGTGCTAAGAAAGAAACCTGATATGAAGAAAAGAGGTAAGATCTTAAAAGAGGTAAATCTTTGTGCTTTGATTAGAGTAAGATAAGTGAGAATTTCCGAAAGAATGAATTTAAGTATGTTTAATAGATTTTGTCCTAGTCTGAGAGCTAGGGAGAAGTTGGAAGAAAGATTTGTTCTAAGTAAAGATAATAGAAATGAATAATATGCTATTCCTATTCATAGAAAGAATTTTTGGACTAATAAGTGGATGCAACAACCTAGAAAGAATTTTTGTAGATTGTAGGCCTAGCACTGTGATCCTAGTGTGCAGTACAGAAGAGGTTGGAGAACATATAAAAGAAAAAGAGGATTGACACTATGTTATAACTGCAGAAGACCGGGACATCTTTCTAAGGAATTCCTTGGTACAGGTCCTATTTTTCTTTGTTGTAAAATTGTTGGCTATGAGGTTGAATATTGTCCAAAGATGATTGCTAAATTTGAAAGGATGGACATGAGATAAGAAAAAGAAAGTCAAGAGACTAAGAGAATGTTAGAGAATCATAAAGAGAAAGAATCAGAGAAAGCTCAGACTATGTCATCACAGTTGAAAGAAACAATGAATAATCACAAAGATGTCAGCTTACCACAGGTCCTGAAAGTAAAACAATGCATAAGTACAAGAATATAATACTTCAACATAGATTGTATATTGGATGAGGAAACACCAATGAATATTATGGAAGAAGAGACTTGGGAAATTTTGGGAAATCCTAATGTGGTACCTTCATTGGGAAGGATAGGCTTGTTTAAGGGAAAGATGATAACCCTATGTGGAAGAGTTACTAATGTACCTATTACTATCCATGGAACATCGACTGAAGAGGAATTTGAAGTCTTTGATTTTGTTGAGAACAACACCCCTTTCCCACTTTTGTTAGGAAAGACTTGGATTGAGAAGGATCAAATTAGAAGGAAAGAAAAGGAAGAAACTATAGAAAAGAAAAAGCAATAACTAAGGGATTTCATAGCTAGAAAAATAGACCGAGGAATAGAAGAATGAGAAGATAAGTCGAAGCAACAGAAGGAAAGAGAATTACTTGTCGAGGTTGAAAGAATGCAAGAAAGTTTGAAGGACCTATCCATGCAAGAAAGAAGAATACCCACCCTGGAATTAATAAGAGAATGGACAATAAATTTGAACCCTTTGAGAGAACATCAACGATGCAAAGTCACCATGCTAGGAGAAGATAAGAATAAGAATGGAAAGAGGATTCCAAAAATTGTTAGAGAAAATCAAATTATAGGGAAGAAGGAAAGGAAGATAAATAAAAAGAAAGCCAAGTTAGAAAAACTAAAGGAAGATACAGAGAACATATGGAAGACTTCACATACTGGAACCTTGCAGGAGGTAGGTCCATAGGATTTGAACCTCACTGGAACAATAGAACCACGCAGAATGGGACTTCACCCTATTGAAGCTATATGACCATTGGAGGCGGCCCGACCATTAGAACGATGCTCCAGAACGGCTAGGAAACACATTTATGAGCAGATGGACCTCTTTTGGGACGTTGAGACCATGCCATAATAGACAGATTCACATCGATGGAAGAATTCCTACCCATTGGAAGAATCCGTTACGAGGCCCCGCTTATTTTAACCGTCGAACATTGCATCGGGGCCACTTTTTACTACCCATGATTAACTAGGACAAGAAGATAATTTATTGTGTGTGTCAAGCTGTTTTATCAAACCTCTCCATTTGTTTTTCTACCATGCCTATCCATTCTCCTACTCCAATCTGCCTGTTTAAAAGTTAGAATGTCGGGCAAACCTACTGAATTAGAGAAATATGTTGAAGAGGTCCTCAAGAAGTTAATGGTTGATAGAACATTATCTGAAGGAGTATAGGGATCATCAACTAGGGGACTGTAGGCTTCCCCTTTGACTGGACGACGTTATGTTCTTGTTAACCCCGTGACTGAGCAGCGAAGTAAGCATCGTGACGATATGGTTAATGCAAAGAAAATCCCGTCGATATTACCTGACTATATCCCACCTTTGGCTGGTGTAGTTAAACACAATAGCATCCCATGCGACTATGAGTACACTTTGATCACCACATACATCCCGAAAGGAATACACATAGTTGGGAGTCAACTAGGACAGATCCCACTACTGAAGAATAACGACTTTAATCTCAGCAACAAAAATAATTATGCAATTCTCGCACCCCACAGATACATGACAAAGAAAACTGAGAAGATGCC
Source organism: Picea mariana (assembly GCA_032191745.1). Lineage (NCBI taxonomy): Eukaryota > Viridiplantae > Streptophyta > Pinopsida > Pinales > Pinaceae > Picea > Picea mariana. Next base: position 44,395 of record JASDQU010308849.1, on the reverse strand, counting down.
TCGCCTGGACTCCCATCCATGGATTAAGTAGCTCATGCAGTCCAATGTGCTCAATGTGATGAAGATTCCTTATTTTGGTTGTCACTAGAAGGTTAACGCTTGTGTTAAACTCCTCTTGTCATGCTACCATGGTGGATACCTATGGCTCGACCGGTAGATTAATTTGGATCCCGTGCTGACCCACTTGATTATTGGATTAAGCATGAAGGTACCTGACCCTCAATAGTTTTATCTAGGGAAGGCCTCAGACTGCTCCCTGACACATCACATCAAGGAGGCTTATAGAAAATTTGAAAAGGGAAAGTGAGGCTACAAGGTAGCCTCTATCTAGGATGGCGCAGTGCACCTCACTTGCCAACTCATAGCTGGAAATATCATAAGAAAGAACTGCCTCACACAGGTCATCAGGTTCGTGGTGGACCTCACAGGAAAATGTGTGGAGGGAATGCAGATGAATTGGGTGAGTTACCTTGTCAATGAACTTTAGAAATACTGTTACGAAGCTCAGGATTAGGGATACAAATTCCACTTTAGATGGTTGATTGTGTTGATTGAATTTGTTGCTTGGAAAATGCCTGAAGGAGCCACCTTTCCAAATATTGATCCATTGGAGCCATTGGCTACCAGGTTTTCTACCTTATGGTACACTAACAACATGTCGAAGCAATGGAAGTCAAACATTGTGTTCCATGCGTATTATCAGCAACTGAAGGTTTCCATTGAAGCATTTTCATGCATGACACTGGGCACCTTACACCAGTATAGAACGATAGCCATGTTCCACGCAGATATCCATTTTATCTATATCACTGCATGAAGAGACGAAAGAAAGGAAGAGTTACAGTCATATTATAAGCTGACAAATGAAGGCATGGAGAAGATCACAAAGGAGTGGCTGAAGAATTTTCTTGTACCTATTGTTGATGAAGAACTCTTTGACACTCACATCATAGGAAGCCCCCTAGTCACCTAGGTCAAGCATGCTGGATAGTCTAGTGGGACAAAGAAGAAGAAGAAAAAAGAGGAAGTCCATAACATAGACACTGATGAGGAGGACAATGCTCTGAGGAAAATGGATCCATCTCGCTAGGAGGAGGATATGAAGAAAATGGAAAAGGAGGAGGGGATGAAGGAGAATTGCAAGGAGAATGTGAAGCTACACCACCGAAAGATCCCCCTACTGTCAAAGTAACAACACATAAGAGGAAGGTTTCTCCACAGAAACCTTAAGCAAAAAAAACGATGTTCACTAGCAAGCCCCAGTTAGGAGCCATGCTCATGGAGGATGACATTAGCTTGGTTCATGGAGCCATGGATGAATATTCCAAGGAAATATTACAGAGATATGGAGTGAAACAGAAGGACCTCTATGAAAGGGTCGAGAAGGAACTAAAGGAAATAAAACAAGTTATTCAATTGACCCGTGCAGTACCTACTGCACCTTCCTCATCACAAATTGTAAAATTAGAGGATGAACCAACCCAATTAATAAGAATTGAAAATGCGACATAGGCTCAACTTCAGAAAATATAGGAAGAAAATGAGAAGGCTACAAAATCCTTGAAACAAGAGAAAGAGGAAGTCTTAGAGAAACTATGAGTAGCGTGGTATTGTGTAACTGCCTATGAAAATGAGAGAGATGAGTTTTCGGCGATTCTCCAGGTGGACATAACAAAGCTACAGAGAGAAAAGGATCAACTGCTTGCAAAGAAGACTATGGTCAAAGAAGTGGTGAATAAAGAATTTTGCTCTGTGTCAGGGTTGGAACAGGAGGAACATGAGTCGGTCTAGATTCAAGTGGCCTAGTAGAGGTGAGGTGTTCTACAATTTAAAGAGTAGAGTTTGAGAAAGATTAGTCAAAGAAAAGTCTATTCGAGATTTGTAAGAGTTGGTTAGTTGAACCTGCACAATACCGATTTTCCCATATCCGATACTTATATATGATTCAGAGAAGCCTTTATAATAGAATGATATAGGTTTCCTGTTGGAGCATGTGTTGAATGAATGCCTGCCAGAGTTGGATGTGAAAAACATAGAGAATGGTTTTCTACAGGTACAAATGATTTCCTTGGATCTTGAGTTGCATTCTTGCATTCTTTCCTTTCACCTCATATTTCCACCTAAGCTCGTTGAGGCCATCCAACAACTTCAATAGAGGATAACATAGTTGGATATATTTTGACGGGTGTAAGTGACACATCGTCAATTGGAAGGTCAAATCTGGACCGGGGTTGTCTAATTAACTCAAGCCGTTTGGAATGAAATGACCCGACGGGTTTAATGGCTCCATTGACCAACTAAATTCTTTAAAATAATAAAAGAAATGAAACTAATCTAAAATCTAATGATACTAAGAATATAAGTTTACTAATTACAAGTGTTCAAATAGAAATGTTGGTGAAAATATTTGCATAATATGTTACCAAACATAAATTATCAACTGGGATTCGTAATCAGTAGAGTTGATGCACTATATGTGCCGATAACAGATAGGTTCCTATGTTTGATGAGTATATCTCAATCAAGAAAAGCATATAAAACCAAAATACTCTATTTTCAAAAATAACACTCTTCACACAATTCAAAAATTAGAAAGCAAAACTTGCAATCATGCACTCAAAAGATTTTGCTCAGATAATGCCTTGTCCATTTACAAGCACATGAAGTGGAAAGATGTACTTTGAATCAGTTATATGTAGCTGCTACTCTTAACAACAATTAGCAATCAAATCTGGGCACACTTCAACAATACAACTCCAAACTTAGAAGAGAAAAATGATAACAAAACTTCTCAAGCAAACAATGAATCAAAAGGTTCTTTCTTAGGTGACAAGTCTATTCATTCCAAGCTTATGAAATTGAAAGATGAACTTAAGATCTTCTTCCTTGGAGAAACCAAAAACATTAATTAACAATCAACTTTAGCTACTCTTAAACATAAATCAATCCCAACTCTATTCTATTCAATCAAATTAGTACAAGGAACAATTAGCATAACTGAGAGACTTCATTATGGAACATGAAGGTAAAAGATGAAGTTTTATTTCTCTTGTACCCACTAAGAAAACTACTGCCTCACACTTAGAATAAACTTTTCTTAACAACCCCACACATCAAACAATTAAATGTTACCCTACAAAAATATAAAGAAAACTAATTGTGCACACTCATTCAAAAGCAAACAATTATGTGTTTAATATTTAAAATGCATTTAAAATTATTGTCAAAACACAACTGTTAAATTTGCACACTCACACAATCACACAAAGCATGTATAGGGAGGTTTAGCTTAGTTGGGATGGTGGGCCCTTGCCGAACCAAAAAGGTACCTCTAAAGAGATTGTAGACTAAAACACTTTACTTATTCCCATGAATTGCACAAACAACTTCTGCATTCCTTCAATTGATTAAGTGGATCAAAAATTCAACATTTCATTTCCTGACATACATGATTCTCGAAGAAACAATCTTACAACATACTAATTCCTCCCCACTCAGACCTATGAGGTCTTATTTATACATAAAATCCATGGAGGAATGGATGAAGTTGAATCCCCAAACTAAGAAAACAATTTTTACAATTTTAGGATAAATCCCAAAAATCTGTGTTTTTTTAAAAATTTGGGCAGATTCGAGTTAGTCCCCCACCAATGTCTCCCAAACACATTCTAATTTTGAAAAAATTCTCTCTCTTTACTCAATTTTCCATATTCTAGATAAAACCCATGTATTATAATTTCTAGATCTAATACCATATGCATGAAAATTGAGGTGCAAGTCGACAGTTTGAGTTTTTTTGCTAATTTTGGTAGAATCATTCCCCCTGAGATGAAGGTCCACATGTGCCATATGGGTGGATTTTGACATATGTTCCCACATGAAAGCATCGCTCTGGACAAAACCCATGAGCCAGATTTTCTTCTAGAAATGTCTAGTACCAGATTAGCACAGGCTTGTACTAGAATAGGTGGAGCCTTGGTACCGGAATAGACTGGGTACCGGATCATGCTGATTAAGATTCAAAGCGATTAGGATCATACAAAATCAACCATTTTAATCGAATTAACTCAAGAAAACTAAACAAATGATGCCTTAATCATAATTTACCCCTTATGCACATGAACAAGGTAATCAAGTGTATTTATGGAAGAAACAATCAATTAGATACACATGGCATAGGTAAAATAGGCTCAGATAGGGGGTAATATAGGGCACTAGAAGTTTCAAAATGGAGACTCAACATTCCCCCATGCTTAAGTCATTGCATGTCCTCATGCAACAATGATCTTCAAAATTTCACAATTGATGATACTCTTCACTCGATCAAGCATTCCCTGAAGTTTCATCCTTCTTTAGCTCCTAAATTCCTATTAAACAATGTAAACTTCTTGGCTTATGATTTAAATTCTTACTCATGGAAAATTAGATATGGTGACAAAGTGGATTCATGAGTAACAGATTAGATATGTTAGTGATTTGACGTTAAGTCTTATCCAATTTGTTTTCGATCAAAGTTAGGAGAAAGGGGCTGGATGCCACTCTAATATAATTATAGGATAGTGGCCAAGAGTTTTCTAAATGACTTTGACAAATAGGCCTCCTTGTCTAGATTACCTTTAAAACAAAAGTTATATAAGCATAGTTTAGATATCATTTGAAGAGAGGAACATATAAAGGAATATATCCCAAGATGATTAACTCGTTTTAGATCCAAGTTTTTAGAGATGAAGCTCTTCTTGCTTAAGTAAGGTGAATTACACATACTAAGGGTCCCACTTTTCATGAAAACCTATTTTTTTAAAGATAGAACTTTAAAGTGGATACTTGAAGGTTCTTAACAACATCATTCGAGAGATATAAAGGTCATCTCCTAGCCTTCATTTGATAGTGATTGCTTCATAATGAGACCCAAGGGTTTTTGTTCAGTTTTAGGTGTGCCACTTTATGTTTTTCAACTCCCTTTACCCAGCATAGCCCCGCTACCAACAGGCCTATTCAGTACCCTGACAGGTTTACCTTAGTACCATACAAGCATGGCCCCGCAGCCAACATGCATGTTTAGTACCTTGACGGGTTTACTTGTACTTCCTGATACTTCCTTTTTATTATATTAATCAAAAGATTTATAATAATGTATATTTTTCATTGACAATTTTAGAGTATAAGGAAGGCAGGTGGTACGAGAGTGTTTTAGATTTATTAGGCACATAGTTAATTTTTTGCAATTATACCAAGGGTGACATCATCCACATTCAACTTAAATCTTAGTTATTCAATGTATAATGGAACATCTTGGATAATGACTAAGAGGTCCCTCTAGTTAATCCTATTAGGATTCTCATGAAAGTTCATTGCAGTTTTGCAAGGGTGATCCACCACATGAGGTTTTCATCAATACCTCCCAAGAAAAACTTGTAAAGATAAACTTGGATAAAAACTTGTTTGAATCAACTAGGTTAGTATTTGACATAATGGTGTTACCAGTTTTCAATGGATATTTCAATTAGCAATCACTTCTTCAAAATGATGAAGTAATAAGACAAGTGCGCCCATTATCATATAGAACTAAATGTGAAAATAAATTCTTAAAGGAGAGCAAGAATGATTCATTCAAGGTTGAGTGTATAAATGTAGGAGGAAGATGGTCATGAGAGTGAAAACAATTCAACACAAGACTTAAATGATCCTTGATAGAAAGAACATGAAGATATTAGCCCATACCTCTAATTACCTAAAGTGAAAACAATGTTAAGCACATGAAAAAGATCATATCACTTTGGCATCAGTACCAAATAAGTAATTGGTATTAGAACATGTTTCTGCAGTACCATAATAGATAGTATAGAATAGGACAGTACCGGAACAGAGCAGTATTGGAATAGAGAAAGGGGCATAAACAGGATGATTTTTGCTTATTCATGACGACAACCACTTCACCAAGGAATTCAATGATAATATACGAGGAGATGTATAAGAGGGCTTGCAAAATTTCATGGTAGGGAGCGTGCAATAATTGAGAGTAACCATATTTTTACTGCATAATTAGTCTAATTCCTTTAATAAAATGAAAAATGTTGAATTTATATGTCCTAGTACTTAAATCGAGCAACAAAACTTGAACATATTATTAGAGCTACCAGCACCTTATTACTAGTACCGGATCACCTGAGTATCAGATGGATGCAGGGTTGTGCTTCAGTACCAGAATAGTACAGAGTTGTGGTTCAATACCAGAATAGCACATATCTCCTCCTTTGCTACCAGATGAGCACACATGTGACCATCAGTATTGAATGAGCACAGTATCAGATGAGCACAATAATGTTGTTCAGTACCGGATGAACGCAGACTTTCTCCTTTGGTACCGGATGAACACAGAGGCAAACATTGTTTGTAGTACTGGATGAATGTAGAGACAAACATTGTTTGTAGTACCAGATGAATGAAATTCTGCAGTACTGGAATAGAATGGTACTGGAATTATGGAAATTACTATCAAATCCTAGCATTGAACATGTTGATTTGGCCTCGTCGACGGAAGTTGAAAACGAATATGAAGGTTTCAACAAACACTCCCCCATGCCTAAGGTTTTGCATGGCCTCATGCAAACAATGTGAGATGCTAAAAAGGGTTTCTTAGAGAGTTGTGAACACTTGCTAAAAATAAACCAATAGAACTAATTAAAACTGGATTTTTATTCATGCTTAAAAACAGAAAATTTAGGGAAAATGTCAAAAGTTCAATTATCCTCTACCATGCTATGCAAATTATCCTCTTCAAGATGATTGGTCTTTGGAGTACATACAGGATCTGCTGAGAGGCATGCTAAGGACTCCTCAATCTTAGGTTCCATTGGTTTCTCTCCATTTAATTCTATCCATGATTCTTTATTCCCTTCAACAAATTGACAAGAGGAATCTGATGAGACTTCTAAATCTTCCTGTGGAGAGACAACTAGATTCTTGACTGTTGTGAAAATATGCTCTTCCTGAGAGGTGGATATCCCAGCTGCTGCCAGAATGAGAGAAAGTTATTGGAGGAACATTCTTTAAGCTCTTGATCATCCTTGAATTACTCTCGCTGGTTGATGATACCTGTTTCACAACATAGATTAGTACTCAGGGGGGTTCTTACAGCACCCCAAACATGATTTATCATCAAAGATCTGAATTTTAATACTATTTTTAAAAACAAAACAAACCAAGCTTGAACTCCTTGTGTTACTGGGACCCTACTGTCACCAAGTTATTGGTTCGCACAAGTTAGCTCATCATAAATAAAACTAAATTTGCATAAATAAAAACACACTTGCATCAAAAGAAGAGAGGACAACCTAACTTTGGAGCAACCCCGCCAAAGTGGATGTGTGGGCTCTTCCCACACATCTTATCGTCTTCTCTCCACCCTTCAGTCATCCATAAAACCAATATGAAACCATTAAAGAAATATGATTCTAATACTACCTATTACCATTTACAACTCCCCGGCAATGACGCCAAATTGTTCGTGCAATTATTTGCATAATATATTACCAAACATAAATTATCAAACGGGATTCGTAATCAGTAGATTTGATGCACTATATGTGCCAATAACAAATAGGTTCCTATGTATGATGAGTATATCTCAATCAAGAAAAGCATCTAAAACTAAAATACTCTATTTTCAAAGATAACACTCTTCACACAATTAAAAAATTAGAAAGCAAAACTTGCAATCATGCACTCATAAGATTTTGCTCAGATAATTCCGTGTCCATTTACAAGATCATGAAGTGGAAAGATGGGCTTTGAATTAGTTATATGTATCTACTACTCTTAACAACAATTAGCAATAAAATATGGGCACATTTCAACAATACAACTCCAAACTTAGAAGAGAAAACTGATATCTAAACTTCTCAAGCAAACAATGAATCAAAGGGTTCTTTCTTAGGTGAAAAGTCTGTTCATTCCAGGATTATGAAATTGAGAGATGAACTTAAGATCTTATTCCCTGTAGAAACCAAAAACATTAATTAACAATCAACTTTAGCTACTCTTAAACATTAATCAATCCCACCTCTATTCTATTCAACCAAATTAGTACAAGGAGCAGTTAGCAGAACTGAGAGACTTCATTATAGAACATGAAGGTAAAAGATGAAGTCCTATTGCTCTTGTACCCACTAAGAACACTACTGCCTCACACTCATAATAATATTTTCTTAACAAACCCACACATCAAACAATTAAATGTTACCCTATAGAAATATAAAGAAAACTAATTGTGAACACTCATTCAAAAGCAAACAATCCTGTGTTTAATATTTAAAATGCATTTAAAATTATTGACAAAACACAACTGTTAAATTTGCACACTCACAGAATCACACAAAACATGTACAGGG
>JASDQU010308848.1:198442-209036 GCA_032191745.1 Picea mariana | reverse complement strand
ACACTCGGTGAACCACATAAATCTATGTCTCTCTTGTATTGTGTGTCTTCTGTGTTTTGTTTCTGCATTTGTTTTATTTTATTGCTCCGCGGTCCTGTTTTTCTAACACTTCTATATCATCATTGGTTTCTATACAAATGGTTAAGTCTGGGGCCAAAAGTTTATCTCTCTAAGGTCTCAAAGTCGTGGGAGTTTGAAGCGCTGAGAAGTTGAATTTTGTGATTCAAGCATAGAAGGGATAGCAAGCCCAATTATAGAAAGAGAGAATACCCTATCATTTGGTTGATGAACGGTCGAAATCCTTTCAAGAATTCCTTAGATCTGTCAAGATTGATGGATCTAGAGGAGGAGCATAGGCATTAACACCTTGACCCTTTCATCCTTCGCATGTAGCGATGGGATCCTGGACCATAGATCCAAGGATCTTATGGAGCCCTATTGACTGTCGATCTTAGCCTTTGTATAGGCAGGAGAGTAGCATTTCGCTGACTCACGACTTGGAGTGGTTAAGGGTAGGGTTGCATGAACTCATGATTCACGAGATCATGACATGATCGTGACCATTGGATCCAAGGCACAGGAGGACTGTTAGATCAGAACCTTCATGGGTATCGCCTATAGAGGGATCAAAACTTGAGAGAGATTCTTTTTTATTGTAGAAGTCACGAGGTGTCGAGTGTCGAGGGCTCGTGTAAATGCGTAACCTATCCCTAAGTGGGGACCACGTGGTTGACAAGTGGTGTAATGACAAGCACCCAAAGAAAGGTGGGAAAAGGTGATAGGTGATGGACACATGTCACCTCGGAAGGAGTCAACCCATTGTTGACTCATTGTATCTCGGGAACTCGGGAAGGAGGAGCATGAGGGCTCAACACTCCAACTCGCAAAGCCGCGAGATGTGAGTAGCGCTAGTATTTAGCCTAGGAAGCGGGTAACCGGTGGTGGACACATGTCACACTGGGAAAGATTCAACCCACTGTTGACTTATCATGGCTCGGGGTTTCGCAGGATGAAGAAGCTGCACCTTGATCGCTTAGGCCGTGAAACACTGAGAGTCGAGGTCTTGTGTGATGGGCGATGGTGACACAGCTCATGAGTAGAGTATAGCGGGATTGACAAGTGGTGTGTGCATGTTGTTTTGGTAGAGTCCACTCAACATTGACCTATCGTGTCTCAGGGATTCACGAAGGAGGAGAACGAGAGATCAACACCTCAACTGGCAAGGTTGTGAGTGGTATTAGTGTTTTGCCTAGCCTATGGTTACATGTAGCAGGTGCTAGTGAGGAGGGGGCTATACTCGTATAGCATCTCAGGTATCGGTTTTTGGAGAAAGGGGAGTCGAGAGTCTTGATTCCCGACTCACGAGTTGCGAAAGGTGCTTGCGCTAAGGCTAGCTTGTGGTCATTTGGAGGAGGATAAGGAAAGAGAGGGTCTACACTAGGCCCCATAGAAGTCTCGACGATTCTATTCCTCGAAGAAAAAGATGAAAAATCTAAGTTGTTGTAGTGGGTATGTGACATGAACACTTGGGGAAACGTAAGTAGAAGGGCCAGAATAATATGAGAGTTGTAATTGAAGATCAAAGGCTCTTGTATGTTCCTAATAAACTTACCAAGAGTTTCATCACTCTCAAGGAGGATTTTGATGGGTGTTCTCATGGATATGAGTTCCTCAAGGCACAGACAATCCATCATGATGATACTTGACATCATATCTTGCAAAGGAGCATTCATCAACATTATTATGAGATTAATGTGAACCCTGTTGAGAGATAGAGTGATCTCCTTCTCCCTCATGCAAACAGTATGGAGTTTCATGGTTAGTGCAGACGCATTCAATTTCATAATGGCATTGGATACTGTCAAGTTTGGAACATGTTGAGGCCAGCCAAAAGGAGAGCTCGAGGATGATGGTGGAGGCCACACTTCCATGGCCATGATGCGACTGGTGGACTTCCCCTTTACTCGATCCGTGCACCACAAAATCCCCTACTGACATTTGAGATTGCATGCTAGTAGACACCCCATCCAAGGAAAGTGGATTATGTTATATTATTAATCTTAGAAATTTAATTTTAATTTTTTGAATTTTTATTAGATAAAAGAAGATTATTTTTATTTTTCTAAGGTGATATAATGTATCAATTATTTTAGTTGTCAATTAATGGTAAGAATAATTATTATTGATTATTGTCTTTGAATGCAAGTTTATTCATCATTTTTATTAAAGAAAACTATGTAGTAGTGGTTCTTAAAAGGTAGATTTTCACTCCTCCCAAATGTTCTTTTGTCCTTAAGATGGGTAACACTTTTTCTTGTTTTATGACAAAAAAAACTGTATTTTCACAAGTTCTTCAACTTCCAGCATACAAAAGTATTTTTTTTATTTAGAATTTCACTTTACAGTAAAAACAAAACTTGTGAATAATTTTGTTATATTTCTAATGACTATTTTTCAATATTTTTTTATCAAGATTTGATATGTCAATTTGACAATTGTTTAACAGTATGTTCCTTAAACATGAAAGGAATGATAATGAGTTATTGTTTTCCACAACAATGTATCTATTATTAAACTTATGTTTTTAAGAAATGAAATATACTACAACAATCTATAGAGACTCTATTTTATTATGACTATAATTTTGAATCTAACGGATGAATATTATAATTTCTAGAATTTTTTAAAGTTGACCAAGATGAAAACATTGCATATTTTAAACACGTGTTTTTCTACACCTTGTATCTATCTTAATTTTTACTTAAAAGTAAAATCTATAATTAGTTATGTCCTTCCTATGGTGTTAGTGGTGAAGGAGACGAAAAAGTACTCATCATAAATCACCATAATGCCTTTTGATATGATTAAATTTTGTTTGATTAATATTGTCTCTACCTTCATTTTAATGGTATTTGTAAATTTTTATTTATTTTTATATTTTTATTTTCATTTTAATGGTATTTGTCTTTTTTTAAAGTAATTTGTAAATTTTGTTTTTCTTTATATTTTTATTTTTAATATGTATGTATGTAAGAATTTAAATTAACATATTTTGAAGTAGGAGAAATGGAATGCCAAAAAAAATGAATAACATATGATTTTATGATCATATGACAGAATACATGATGAAACAAAGATAATATGGAAAAATGAATGGGGTAACATTTTTTTCCAAATATCCTCGGATGGGGTGATAGACCGTGAGGGGGAGAAAGGTGGCGCCCATGCGGAGAAGGGAAGTTAATACCCCCAACCGTCATCCATACAACCATTCATAGTGACTGATGATCTCTCATTTGGAACTAATGGTAGTGATTTGCAATACCATCGAGAATTCAAAGCCTCCCCTCACGATCCAGTGCTGGAGTAAAGGAGCAGGTACAAAGCATTAAGTAGAAGTCACCTCAATGTTCATGGCAGTCCTTGCAGTCATTTCTTATCCCTTTATGAAAGTATGTACCCTCGAGCACTCTGTCATTCTTCATTTTTCACCTTTTCCCATTCATTCCATTAGAAATCTGTTGTCTCAGCTCTCCTAGACTTCGAGCCATGGACACTCTATCATATCGGCTCTCTCAACGCTATCCATCACTCAATTGGCCTCCCTCTTTAGTTTTCATTTCATCCGCGCAAAACCTCTAGCCGGTATTTCTACCATTATGCCCAGAGAACACAACAAACCCATCCGCGCAAAGCCTCTAGCTGGTCTTGTCCACCATTATCCTACCAATTCCCACCAAAAGCAAAACAAACATGAGAATTGCATGCGATGGATGATGGATACAGATGAGACTCATGAGATCCTGTCTGCCTGTTTATCTTCCTTTTGTTAGTTTTGATCAAGTTGAGTGTTACGGGGAGACAGTAAGATTATAAGCCCACAGTTACTCGATTGCCCACAGTTTCAGTTTCAGAAAGGCAAAAGAAGAAATTTTGTGTGCTCAAATCCCAATGTTGATATTATGATTTTATGTTTTAACAGACAAATAATTTTTTATAGAACTCAAAAAGTGTTATGAGTGGAATTTAATTTTTAAAAATTAAATAAATATAATAGAAGAACTAGTTATGATGTCTTGGAAATTTATGATTTAGCAAAGGTTTGTGAGGGTTTCAGATATCTATCTTTTTAGTCTCATTATAGTTGGCAAATGTCTATTTAAACTAATCATAAACAATGTAAAATCCTTATCTAAAGCTTGATACGTAGGCTTGAATAGTCTGATATACAAGCTTGAATATGTATAATTTCAAAGTAAAAGAAATATGCAACACCGATAATTAAAATCCTACGATGCTCCACCTCCAAATGACTCTCCACAACTAAAAACTGCTCCACCTCCAAACGACTCTCCACAGCTAAAAACCTACACACTCCACCTCCAAACAATGCTCCACAACAGGTAGGCTGCGACATGCAAGTAAAAGTGTTGCACAGCCAACATGTAAAAATGCTAGACACCCACAGCTCTTAAGTAAGCCGCCCAACACACTGGTTAAATGCATAACGAACAATAAAAAATGCAGAGCCGCAAAGTCGTGGCCGGTGAACGCTCTGGCCTAGAAAATGAAAATGAAACACGGTCATTTTACACTGTTGCAGATGGTCATAAATGGTTGCATTTCACATTTCCATCCTTCCACTCTGTAAAAAAACTTTAATCTTTGTTAATCACTCAGACATGGCAATCAGCTAGCCACCATAGTAAATTTTAAATATGATCAAATAAAAGTAAAAAAAAAAAACATGTAAACTGATGCCTTTATAATAGTGAGGAAGTTAGTGGTTGAAATCACAACTATTGATTTATTGGGACCACTAAGAATATTCCATCAATATTTAATCTTGTCCATACAAAACTGATTAAGCACTAAAAACCTATTAGATGTGCCTATTATCAATAGGTGTATGCCAGCCCACAGTCACTCAATTGCCCACAGTTTCAGTTTTAGAAAGGCAGAAGAAGAAATTATGTGTGCTCAAATCCCAATGTTGATATTATAATTTTGTGTTTTTTTTTTTTTGTAAGTAAAAAAGGCAAAACCTGTTATATTAAACTTTCAAAAAATAAATACACTTGGCATACAGGTGCCAGCTATCCTGCCTATACAGGAAACCAAGACAGCTGACCTGTCCACAGCAGCATGCAAAATTAGGCCTCATGTTTCGCCACCCTGCTCGAAGGAAACCCGGGTGGATGTCCGTCATCCTTAGCAGTATAGGAAAGTATGTACTGAAGCTAACTAGGCTATTAACTAAAGAGCGACAGCACTGATAAACAGTAACATAAAAGATAATGGAGACCATAGGAAATAGCAGAACCTATTTGTCGGAATCCTCGCATCCTTCCTTAGCTTTGCCGCCGTTGACAGGAATGACAAAGGGCTGAGCACAGGTGGGACATTGGCGTCGTGGTGTGGCCTTGGAGTAGGCTTCATAGAGCATGTCTAAGAGCTGGCTGACTCGTACGGATCTAAAAATTTGATCCTCCACTAGGCTGCGCACTTCGAAAACCAAACTCAGGTGTTCTGGATGCAGGAACGGTGGCGATGGTGGCGACTTCATTTTAGCCTCCTCTTCCTTGTGGCCCGGCATCGTCCTCTGCTTCTGCGATTCGGCGGTGCATTCCAGCAGCTCCTCCTCAGCCTCCATTTCCTTATGGCCAGGCATCGTCCTCTGCATCTGCGGGTTGGCTATGCGTTTCGACAGCTCCTCCTCCACTGGGCAGGCGTTGAATTCTACACTTGGAGCATTGGTGGGGGTACGAGACTCGCCCAAATTGGGTGCTGGTGTCGCTTGTCCAAAGCTCGCCGAAGGGTCCCAATTGTCTCGGACAATGAATAGCTGGCTCTCAGAGAAGTCCAGTGGGAGCTCTAAGGACAGGTCCTCTTCTACATAGGTTCGAGGAGGCAAATTTGGAGCTGTGGCATCACCTCGGCACTTTGTCTTGGCCAAGAGCAGAGCCCTTTCAAACCTCTTGTGTTGCTTCTTACGTGCATCCACCGTGTACCAGCCGACGCCTCTGCGGGGTCTTCCCCTTGCCCATGGCATGATGAGAGCGAGGGTGAGTGCCAGGATGCCTCCTGCGCAGCGGTTCTTGCTCTGCTCAACCAAATTCAAATGCATTCTAGGAGGTTCGATTGAATTGATAATCACATAAACCATGGTTGCCAGCATTAACGCCAAGAGCTTAATGCTCTGGCTAGTCATCCCTTTCTCACGTGTGAGGGGATCCATCAATAACCGATGTCCGGTGGAGGTGAAGGCCTTAATAACTGGCCGTAGCTGGGGGTAGGTGCCACCATAAATGGCCCCTCCCTTTGCGCCTCCATGTGCCCACTCTTTCCACCTGGCACCCCATCCAAGGGTAGGAAATCCTTGCTAGCTAGGAGTTGACATTGTTGGAATATGTCGGAGGCTTCGAAGGTCCTAGCATCCCAGTTTATTCGTTCCTATCCTCTTTGGACTCCTTCATTTTCTAGGTAGTCATCCACGCCATTTGCCTTCCTCTTGACATGGGAGGGGATTATGCTGAAGTTTCACTCAAGTATACCTTTGAAGTCCTCAAGCATTTTTGCAAGTCGCCAACTGGGAGAGATGTTTTGTGGGTTGCCCCCATGCAAGATCTTGGTGATTAGCTGGATGATGATTTGTGAGTCCCCTTCCAGAATTATTTTGTGGCTAGAAAGGGCAACAGCAGCTCGGAGGCCCTATGCAGTTCAGAATGGGGTTGTTAAAAGTGATTGCGTCCCAGTTTTCAATGGTGTCTCTGGTGCTACCTCTATTTTGATTGGATCTGCGCATGATTTGAGCCCCCTGATCCCAAACCGCTTGGCTGTAGTGATAGTCGTTGAAGAGATGCTCCTTGGTTTCTTCTTGGCATTGACATAAGACACATATTGAGGGCCCAATGAATACCCTTTTAGTAAGGTTGTCCCACGTCAGAATTCTATTATGGATAATTAGCCAGAGGAAGGTAGAGACCTTTGGCCAAAGCGCCTTGTTCCAAATTTTGCTCTAGATGATGTCCTTTTCCTGATTGTGGTAATTTCCTTGTAAATAGTAGGCTTCTTTTACCAAGAAGTTGCCTGAAGCAGAGTGCCCCCATCTAAGGATGTCGAGCCCCTCCTTAATGGGGATTTTCCTGCGTGCTGCTTCATTTTGCCAGGCCAATAAGTTAACACCAGGGGGGATTCCTAGATTTTGACTGGAGGTCTTCCACTGCCTCCAATTCTGTCTCGCTTCCAGAGGTTTCCAGAGGTCCTTTACCTTTAGTGAAGGGGCTTGGTTGAGAGCATGCTGGAGGGGCATGCGCTCTGCAAGTTCGGTTAGAGGTTTGAGTTGTTTCCACGAATCCTGCCAGAACTCTGCACTGTCTCCATTGCGTATTTCCCAGAAATCATGCTTCTGTACTATATCTTTGTTTTGCCAAGCTGTATTCTAGATGTTCGAACCCTGTATTCTAACGTTATGTCTGATCAGTTGATCAAGGTGCATGGTGGAGGCGTATTTATTCTTCCAGATTTGTGCCCATAGTGCATCTGGCGTTTTCATCCATCTCCACCATATCTTGGCACCCATTATCTGATTAAGCTTACCGAGGTCTTGAAGTCCAAGGCCTCCCATGTTTTTAGGTGCGCAGACCTTATCCCATCTTACCAATGCCCATTTCTTGTTGGGTTGCAGACCTTGCCAGAGGAAATTCCTCTGTATGTTTCTGATAGCTCTGATGATTTGTTTGGGGGCAGCTAGGGTTGTGAAAAGATAGGTTGGAAGGGTCTGTAGGACCGATTTTAGCAAGAACAATTTGGCTGCAATGTTTAGAGGTCTGAAGGTCCAGTTGGCCAGTCTGTTTGAGATAGAAAGGAGGAGGTTGTCCTAGGATATGGACTTGGCAGACGCTCCCATGAGAGGAAAGCCCAGGTAGTTGGACGAAAGGGAGCTCCTGGGGACGCCCAGGATTTTGGAAATGTGTAATTGAACAACGACAGGGGTATTGAAAAAGAAAAGCTTGGATTTTTATAGGTTCAAAGTCATGCCCGAGGCTTCGATGAAGTCAGACGGGATGGAGTTGATCTTCTGGGCTTATCGCGCAGTGGGGGAGTTCATGAGGAGAGTGTCATCAACGAATTGGCTATGAGAGGGGGCTAGCCTGATGTTATGCAGGGGTAGGCCTTTGAGGCTGCCTTCTAGAACCACGGATTTGATATAGCGACCCAGGCCTTCCGCCATTAGGACAAAAAAGAAGGGTGATAGTGGATCCACCTACCGAATACCTCTGGAGGACGAGAAAGGATGGGAGGGGACTCCATTTACTAAGATTGAGAAGAAAGCCGTAGAGGTGAGATTCATAATCCAGTTAACCCAATCTTGGTCGAAGCCAAATGAGTTTAGGATGGCTTTTAGATATTTCTGGCTGGCCTTGTCAAAAGCTTTTGAGAGATCAAGTTTGATTAACATACCTAGGATTTTTGCTGATTTAAGAGAGCTGATTACCTCATGCGCTAGTATGATGCTGTCCATAATCTGCCTACCTTCAACATAGCCAGCTTGTTCTTTGGAGGTGACAAAGGGCAGAATTGGCTTAAGTCAATTTGCAATTACCTTGGTTATGATCTTGTAGATGATGTTGCACAGGGCTATGGGTCTGAAGTGCTTGGGGTTGGTGACTCTCTCTTCCTTCAGGATGAGAGTGAGGAAGGTGGCATTGAAGGCTTGAAGAACTTGTCCCGAGGTTCGCGATTCCTCGACCACCTCCCAAACGTCCTTCCTTATAATATCGCAACAGTGGTGGAAGAAGTCTATAGTGAAGCCATCGGGGCCTGGTGCCTTTCCTGAGGGCATGTCCTTTACTGCTTGATTCACCTCCTCCTGGATGATTTTCCTTGTTAGAGCAGCATTCTGTTCAACGGTGATGAGTGAGGGGATGTGACTGGTAACTCGGGTGATGGCTTCATTTTTTTCCTCCTTGCTTTCCGTCAGGAGGTTCTGATAGTGTCTAATGAGCTCTTCTTCGATGTGGGAGCGATCTCTTAATATATTTCCCTGCTCATCTTCTAGATGTGTAATTTTGTTGATGTGTCTCTGGTGGATCATTGTTCTATGGAAGAATTTTTTGTTCTTTTCCCCTTCCTTGAGCCACTGCACCCTGGATTTTTGCCTCCAGAGGATTTCTTCCTGACGTCTCCTCTGCTCCAAGTGCGATTGTATTTTCTCCTCTTCCTTCATGAGCTCAACAATTTGAGTCCCTTTTATGAAGATTTTTTGTATCTCGGCTAGTCTATTCTCTACGTCCTTAATGCTCTGAAATATGTTGCCAAAGGTATTTTTGTTCCAATATTTGAGCATTTGCTTGAAGTTTTTGAGCCGTTGTTGAAATTTGTACATCTTGGTGCCATGGTCTGCCTCAGCTTGGTTCCACCAAGTTTTCTCTAGCTGCTGAAAGTCTGGGTGTGTGAGCCAAAATTTCTCGAACCGGAAAGGTTTAAACTTGGGAGTGGTCTCTATTGCAATCTGAAGGGAAATTGGCCAATGATCAGAGCCCGCTTTGGGGAGGATCAGACTTTCCATGCAGATATCTCTTTCTATCAGTTCTTCCGTGATGAGGAAGCAGTCAAGTCAGAATGCAAAATGTTGACTTCCTGATCTGCGGTTAGACCAGGTGAAGGTTCCATTGCTATTTTCTATATCTACTAGATTTAACTGTTCAGGGAGAGTTTTGAACTTACTGTTGTCTTGCTCAAGTATTTTACTTCCACCAGCTTTCTCCTCTAGTGACATGATCATGTTGAAATCCCCTCATTGGATCCAATTGGGCATGTTGACCAAGGCTTTAACGTGGGTCAGCTTGTCCATGAACTTGATTTTTTCCTATTGTCCTTGAAGGCCGTAGACATTGGTGATGGTCCCTCCTGATTCGAGCCTATTACTTCAAAGTGGGATGACAGGGTTCCTGTGGTAGAGAAGGGCCCACTAAGGATGGTGTGGTTTGGGTTCCATAGTATATCTAGGCCTCTCGAGGCTCTCGCTGCATCCGTGTGAATGTAGTTACAATCCTTCCAAATGCATTGGAAGATGTTTTTGACTTCCATTCCCACACATTTTGTTTCATGTAGCATTAGGATGTCTGGACTTTCCTCCTTGACGCAGTCCCGGAGGATTCTTTGCTTATATATGTCATTGAGTCCCCTAATGTTCCAGGTGATGATATTCATCATTAGGAGGAGGGGTGTGGGTGGAGGTATCCCTTCGAGAGATTCTGAATTTGACCTGAGTTAATCATGAGATTCCCAGCTTCTTTGATTAGTTGATGTGCTGGTTTCCACCCTCGCCTCTTGTTTTCGTGCAGGATTTTCTTAGAGCCAGAGCTTGATTATGTGGCAATACCAAGGCAGGCTGTGGATCCCGCCGTTGAATCGAGGAAGACTTTGTGTACCTTTCTAAGATGCTCTTATGGGAGGCCTTGCAGGTCTCTTAGGTTGAGGGCGTCTTCGAGTTTTTCTAGGTCAATGCTTGTCAGATCTTGGGCGTCCAATTTCATTGGTGTGTCTCCATTTGCGTCCCCCTTTTCCTCTGCAATGATCTCTTTGTTCG
>JASDQU010308848.1:164811-179853 GCA_032191745.1 Picea mariana | reverse complement strand
AATATCTATTTCTATAATATATAAGTAAACTAATTGTTCCAATAGGCCTGTAACTACAATTGTATAAATGAAATACCAAACAGAGAATCTAAAACCTCTTAATAAATTGTTTTTACAGCTCAATATTTATCTATCTTTACAACATAAATGAAATTGAACCATGTAACCTTGTACCTACAGTCAGATACTACAGACCTGTAGGTGAATGAATATATGGGAACATTTTAAGTAAACTAGATTTTCAATCTTATCCATGGAATTTCAAAAGTCAAAAGTAAGGAAGAAAATACATGTCGAATCTTACAGTGATAAAGCTACAGAATCATAGTATTCAAAAAATATCGAAGCAAAGAAAAACAATATGGAATGTGTTATGGAGTTATAGATATAATATGAAAAGTCTGTACAACAGGTTCGATTTAAACGGTATAAATCTTCAGACTCATATAAGTTCCTTTTCCATACAAATGCATAACTGTAATTTAGACTACGCAAACATTTGGAAACTAAGTTTACAATTTAAGATGATAGCCATGGTAAAAAACTTGTGAGTTTAGAATGAGGCCAGAATGGCGAGCAGATTCAAATAAAAGAATTCAACAAGCATTACATTATTTCAAATAGACAGGGGAAAATCTTGTAGGTTAATCTCCGGAAGGAGTTGTTACATATAGCAGTCGGACCAGAAAGTCAAGAGTACAATAGGAATTTCTCCTCTCTCCAACCACCATAGCGAATAGAATAAAAATATATAGAACATCTATAAATCTAGAGTGAAACTGTGTGCGTCACTGATTGAACTCCTGAAGGGTTTACAAGGGAACTCGAATACCTTTTGCGCCAAAGACAAGAGCAAAATATCCTAAGTCTTTACGCAGTCGAAATCCCTAAAATGTTTTATCATTTAAAAAAATTAGCATTTATATGAAAGAAAGGTAAATGGAACACCAACAGAATGATAATCGTTAATAACAGAGTTTGCTAGACTGGTACTCAAATTATGACTCACAGGCTCGTAATTTTTTCTCCTCGTTGCTTTATGACTAGATAGACACCAGGATGAGCATAGATGGTGCATTAAATCCCTTATGGGTACCCTCGCATCAAAAGGGTGCATCATTAATGATATATACCAATCCTTAAAAAAGACGAATAAAGACTAACGAGGAAATATTTACACAGTAGCTAACGGTTTAATGAAAATGCAATAATCGATAGTATTAAGTTCCTTGTAATACATAAATGGTACAAGTCATGTTGTGCGCAAACATAGTATAAGATTTCATACTAAACCAGAACTACACCTAACTGGTTGAGTGTAGCCTTCCAGAACCAAATTGCATAGAGTAGTTATAAATCAACAAGCAATACAGATATGTCCCAACTATTGAATCTAAATGAATAGACCACAATATAGACAGTAACTGCTATAAGGAAGGGTTTGGATGTATCGAAGAATATCATCATTGGATTGTTCAAAATTAGCAGAGGTCATATTCTATTTGACACCAATCAGAAATGCTTTAGATATAAAGAAACAACACATGCGAAGGAACCAGCTAAGATTTGTTAAAACTATAGAAGTAGGGTTCACCCCTGTACAAGGAAAGGAAAGCAAATTACATTATGACACAGTGGGATTATCCTTCCCGAAAGAGAACTTCTCACACAATCTCATGAATATTTGGCTACGAGCCTTGGTTTACATTATTAGAGGGTTCGTAAGGAACCATGATAACAAAGAGTTTGTGAAACCCTAGATCCAGAAACATAGACAAAGCGAAATGAATGCATTCTCTCTAAAACCAAAGAAGGAATGTCGATAACATAAAAGGAAATCACTTCTCCAGGAATGAGGATGAATTTGAAAGTATTATAGAGAAGTAAGGTTAAAGGGAGGTTTGAACAGGAAGGAAGAAACATAACAGTAATTACAAAATGATGACAACTTCACTATAATGATTTTCTGAAATTAGCCACCTGATTTATTCAACCATGGTAATACATTTAAGGAAGGACTTACCAGGGAACCAGACCACACCATCTGATACAATGATGAAACGACCTCCATGACAATAGTCTTTGGCGCTAAGAAATGATACGCAGAGCCTCTTCACAGAACTCAACAATTTAAACTGTAAACCCACTAAAACCCTAAGCGGCGCCTTGATTTATCAGAGTAAATATGAAGAGTACAAAGGACGGGTTAGCCATGTAATAAGGGCAGAGTCAGTGTGACACGTTGGATGAAAAACTAGGTGAATACAATGTAACTCGCGCTCGCAGGACTGCCATTAATGGTGGTTACAGAGCCTTAACTACTCTTGACAGTGGACCATCCCTTCCACATAAAGAATGTCACGAATAGACCCCTTCGTGACTCAACGAGTTTGAATCTTGTTCACTTCCACTAATTTATCTTTAGTTAGCAGTTCAAGCAAGTTAAGTCTTCATTGAAATGTCTTTTAGATAAGTCGGGGTAATGAGAGTTAACACATGTCTTCGTTTGTCGAATTCCTTTGGAGTTTGGACTAGAACATCACTAAAACCAATTTACGGGCTCTAAGAACTATTAAATGACCGAGACTCTGTAGTTATACTAGATACATGTTATTAAACTCGACCCCATGACTATATAGATGGAACTAAATATTTTTCCCAAGGACAAATTAATTAGGTAGACTTGCACACGAACTTGGAAATCTTATGTTAAAGAGTGACTTGTAATATGAATCCTAAGTCTAAACATTATATAGGTAAATGGAATGGAGGCAAACGAAAATTACTAGAGCCTTGGTGGCTTATCCTTATAATCATTCCTACCCAAAGTAAGTTAATATGGTGTAGTTATAACATCTCGGGGTAAGTAGAATTTAAGAATTACACCACAGAGACTTATAACAGAAATTAGGATCTCCTCCTTCTATAAGTAATTATATAAACGAGATTTGGGAATTAACGACCACATAAAAAAAAATTATGGAAAATTTGAGGTACATTACAAGAACAAATGGGAGTTCAGATCTGAAAATACACAACAAACAAAATATGATAAAGATGGCCCTAAAAAAGAACTTCTTGAAAACTAGTCTAAGCCACGGGAAAATAAGGGTCACAGGAAGAGGAAGAAGGACACTAGAAAATGGTGCGATTTTCACAAAATCCCCTGGCACAACACTGATGAATGTCGCTCAAAACAATCATTGGTGGTTGAGATCAAAGACAAGGATTCAAACCATGATTCAGAATATGATTCTAAAAATAATAGTAAAAGACATATCATCGATGCATACCCCATTGTTATTGTCGCAACCGCAAAAATTCAACCAGAACAACCAATAGATCCTGAAGAGGGTGAGTGCATTTTTCATTCATAGATGTGGGTGAAGGGGACCCTTCTGCATTTTATTGTTGATAGAAGAAGCCAGAAGAACCTCATCTCAGTAGAGGTCATCAAACAATTAGGATTGTTAACAACACCACACCCATAGCCATACAACATTGGGTGGCTTCGACAGGGAAAAGATCTTCACGTCATCCAGCAGTGTCGATTGTCATACGTCATCGAGCCCTTCAAGGATGAGGTATTATGTGATGTTTCCCCACTAGATGTTTGTGATGTTCTCTTGGGCCAACCATATATGTGGAAGTTCCATGTTGTTTATGAGTCTTGACACCGTAGTGTTATTGTTACTTTGGGGGATCATCTCTACAGAATACCATAGGTAGTTCCAACTACTGTCCCACCTAAAAAATGTTGCAAGGTAGTACCTCATACAACAAAATCCATCTTCTTCACAATCTATTTGAAAGGTGAACAGAAGGATACTACAACCACTACAGTCTCGGACCAAGCACCTTCTATCCAACAGAAATAGGTTGACAAGATTGAAGCAAAGCACCAACATTCCTTATGCACACAAGCATCTCATGTAGCCAGACTAGTTAAAAAGGTCCGACCCTTCCAACCACAGCTTCGTGAAAACCTTCAACAAGCTAAGAAATGCAACTTCTCCAACAAGGCAAGCAACTCATCAAGATGTAGATTCAATAAACACTTTTACCTCTCCCCCGGGCACTCAATGCAATGGAGACCATTTATACCTAAGGAGGGAGGATTGATCCATGTGGATATCGATGGCCACCCACCTTTTCCAACTGGATCAAAACAGTTTTCTGGTAATTTTGGTAATTTACTATTTTTAGTAGTTTTTAACTTCTCAGGCCATTTTGAGGGCCTAAATGAATGTTTTTCAGTATATAGCTTCTCAAGAATAACCAAAGGCTCTGATTGAGCCCCCAAAATGAATATCCTCGACGATACCTTTCGAATGAGCTATCGTGCGCCCCAAATAGAGACCACATGCCAAAGTTACACCACTCGAAAGTTGATACACCAGATTACCCAAAACGGGGTCCACAAAATTGTTGGCTTTTCATCTTTTGGAGTTAGGGTTTTGGATTTTCTTTATGATAAAAATACATTTGGAGTCTCATTGTAAAATCATCTTCTTTCAAATGAGAGTAGCAGACACATCTCTTCTCAAAGATAATTTTCCACCATTCTAGCGAGTCTTTCACTCTGTATTTTTACAGTCTTTGTACATTTTCGCTCATTAATAGAAAATTGTGTATTACTGTATCCATGTCTTTATGTTTGTATCTCTGATAACTTTCTGTTATATTTTTTAATATCTGAGATATCTTTGTACATTGCTTTATTATATCCCCGCTCTCATTTCATGCCGAAAATAATCCGTATCATCTGTCTACCAATCCAATCTTCAATTCGTCCTTCATCAACCTTGCAAGCATACATTACATTCAAGCATGCAACCAATTATTTTACTTATTTTAAATCTCTTATAAAATTAAATATCTTGTGTTTATATCTGTTCACTTTCTTTTAACTCCTTACGAAATCAAATATCTTGATGTATTTATGTATTTATTGATGGACTCCCAATGTGTGCATCCATGTGCAATACTCAACCCAACCATTGTACTTCAATACGTAAATAAAATAACAAAAATATTTGAGAGATTTTGATTATTGGCACACACTACAGTATAACAATGTTGTCTTCACTGCACCCCATTGAGATCCCTGAGATGGCAAGCGTCATTGATATTAATGAGCTTAAATGTTATGGGATTTAAGGTGAAGTATATGCACCATGTTAACTTGTAAATATTATCATTATTGTTTTTCTTAATTTTGTTGGAATAATGTTTACAACAGAATTGGCTTGGATTTGATTTTGTTATAGATATCTAGATTAGATTGTGTAATTAAGATAGCTATGTATCTTAAGCTACTTGTAATTGTATTTATATTGTGATTATACTTAATGAAAAACAACTTTGGTGTGTATCTTGATTTGCAATTTGGTATCAGAGCCACGTGTTGTACATTGTCCAGTGAGAAAGGAGGCGCCACCATTACAAGATTAAAACATCCACATCTATTGGTTTGTCTGTGAGAGTGTGTTGATGGAAATCAAATTTGAATCACAGAAGTGTGCAGATCCACTGAAAACAATATGTCTGCATCTAGCATGGATTGTGGTATCTGTTTCTTTCTAGGAGGAATGAGCATTTTTTCATACAAATACTTTTACGTGAAATTTATTTGAAAGAACAACCCTTTATTCAATGAATTCCCAAATAAAATGACTTGGGGTGGAAATTGATGTATGGAAACTTGAGAATTTGAATAATGAAATACCTTTTCGAGATCAGAGATTGCAAGGAGATCAACATGGATCCATGCATGTGTGTTTGTTTGATATTATTGTTATATGAATGGTGGTGGTGACATAATTAATGGCCATTCAAAGCATTGTGTCGGGGAGTGAGAAGCAAAGAGGGGCAGTGATAGTAATAGTATATATACCATAGTTCAAATCAGTGGTTCTTGACTTACTTCGGTGCCACATGAACATATCACGGGTTTGGTTATGCATAGTCTATTATATGTTGGAGATTCTTGTTGTACTTCGATGCTTCAAGATCATCAAGGTATATTGTTGTAGATGTGTTTAAAAAGGTGACTGCTGAAAATATCCATCACTGTCAAAATTTTCTCTTTGGGGGAATTTCGCAGATGGTAGTGTACCCATAGGGAATTCAGTATCGAAATTGTCCTTCAGGAGGTTGAGAAGGATCAATTCTACAAATTAGTCAATGGTGGTGATGAGCGTTGTTATCTTAAATGAGATGAAAGGGAAACTCAAAGTTGTGGATAAGAAAGAGTGTATACCGTAGTGGATAGGAGTGATGATGAAGACCATATCAAGACAAATATCTATGTTGAAATTTGAGTATTGTAATTATGATATAATATTTGTAATATAAGCATTATGGGAGGGTGTTGGAATGATGCTTACAATTGAATTGGTTTGCATTTGAGTTTGTTACGGATAGTCGAGATATTATCTCAACTATCTAGATTAGATTGTGTAGTTAAGATAGATATCTATGTTAAGCTACTTGTAATTGTATTTATATTGTGATTATACTTAATGAAAAACAGTTGTGGTGTGTATCTTGATTTGCAATTCGTTTTTTTCTATATCTAGATGTATATCCCATATTGGTGATGGTTTCATTGGGTTGTGGACATATTATAATTGTATATAACATAAGGGTTTTTTTTCCAAGTTTGTTCTCATCATTTTCATAGCAAGACAAATTAGTATATTCCTTGAATATTGGTGATGGTTTCATCGGGTTGTGGACATATTATAATTGTATATAACATAAAGGTTTTTTTTTCTATTAGCATATTCCTTGAGAATATTGTATTTGCAAAATTTGAATACCATTATATTTTGGGAAGTAATGTACGAATTGATTTGTTAAAGATTAATAAGAAAAACCATTAAGAGATTCTCCTTTTTATGAGATTAGAGGGCAATTTTATTGTCTCTTCAAAGTTTCACTTCATTATCCCCATAGTTTTAGGGCTTATGAAAACAAGAGATGCTTAGCCCTCTTCCTTCTTGTGAGATGTTTAACCTTCATCATCAAATTTCCACATTGTAATTCTTTTTCTCAATGCTCTCTCATTACTCGTTAGTAAGAAGATGTGCCATGGCCAAATTTTTCTAATGCTCTCTCATTAGTATGCAACCTGCCAATCAAAATCGAAAACAGAAGAGGGTCACACTGATCAACACCCACCAACACGCGTTGGAAACAAGTACGCAGATGATATTCATGAATTCCTGCGTGCCCTACTTGTTTGTCTTTCTTTTGTTTGGTTGGATGGTTGGACTTTGAAAAGAGGGATTCAGGGAACACGATGATAAGCTTGCTACTGACAACTGTGTCAGTTTTCAGAGTGGCAGAATAGGAATTGAATGAGTTCAAATCGCATTGTCGTCGTTAATAGTTATGATTCTGTGTCTTAACAGTCATAAAGGTTTGGAAAATGTAAGTGGTTTTTTGTCCATGAGCATTTAAGAGACAATGTGATGACATGCATGTTGTGAGACTTGCTGCTTATATTAGATGATGCCTTGAGCGCTTGATCAAGGTATCAAGTGCTCAAGGCATCATATAAAGATAGAAAGTTGATATTGAAATATTTTATTAATGATCAACATTAAATTTATTTTTTGTTATTAATATTTTATTTTAAAAGCTACATGCCAACTCCATGTTAAGTATTGAAGGAATTATATATTTTCCTCTAAAATGTAGAAAGAATATACGAATAAGAAATGTTTTACTTTCAATTGTGTGTATATTAAAGTGGACATTAGAATATTTTATTTATGGTTAGCATTGAGTTTCTTTTGTTATTAACATTTTTTTAAATGTCACATGTCAACTTTGTATTGAACATGGAAATAATTACACGTCTCTCTCACACTGGATTGTAAAAAGAATCTCTCAATGCAATAAAGTGACAATATATATAAACATTCCAAAGAGAAAAAGATAAAACTTTCATCATAATGTCTATGTGTCATGAAAATAAAATATTATAAAATATTATTTTGTCATTCATTATAGTTCATAAGAGACTAGTAAATGTGGCTAAAATATTTTCCTTCTAAAACTTTGATGTTGTTGAAATATTCACAGCACTATTAAATATGTAAAAATCAAACCAATTAGATACAACCACTATTACAAAAAAAATGAGAAAAAAAAAATGATAAAATAACTTAGTCCCAATGAAAATTAACTCTTAAAATACCTAGTAATATGAAGTTGCATTGCAAAATACCAAGAGAGTCAGGACGTGAATTTATAAGGCACAATTAAGAAATAACTAAAACAAATAAAGAATGGTTAATGAACATTTTTTGGTCTCATATATTTAGGTGATATAAACGGTTCAACACAAAAAAGAGTATTTGCATTTTCGCAAATTGAAACGCAAGCATCAATCACTAAAAGTATGCTCATCTCTACATCATGCTCATGTAAATTAATAACAAAGAAACTAATTTCAAATATTGTTGTGGATTAGGATAGTATTGTTATGGATCTCTACATCATGCGCATGTAAATTCATAACAAAGAAACTAATTTCAAATATTGTTATGGATTAGGATGATCGAACTCAGTTTCCATTCTTTTCAATATCAAATAGTTAGTTATGGGATAATTATGTAAAAACAAATATTTGGAGGTCACAAGGAATCTATTTTTTATTATATTATAATGTTCTTCAAACCAACTTAAAATGTGTATGAAGTAGGAACAAAGATAGGGATGTCAACTAAAAGTTTTTTTACAAGTTTCTATATGGTAATATCAATAGTGTACATTTTCATTTTTTTCTAAATTCAGAAATGTTCCAAGCCATACATTCTAGGATAACTATGACATTTAAAAAGGATCTCAATATGCTTCATATTGAACAATCACACAAATATTATGTAGTGAAAGTGAAAATCTCAACGAAAGACTATTTTTTAGGGTGCATTTAAGAAAACATGATGAAAGGAAGTGAAAGCATGCAGTCAGTGTAGTTGAGAGACAAGCAAGGAGAAATGGAAAAATCAATGAAGAAATCTAGATCTAGAACATGCAGCTTTCAAATATGAGAGCTATCATGCTTTAGGACAAGGTAAATCTACAAGTTAGATTCTTAGGCTCTCAATTTTTATGAATGCATAAAGAAAAATCTATATTCTTGTTTTGTTTATAACTTGTTGCATGCGCACAACAGCCTCCCAATTTTCTTTTTTTTATAGTCTCTCTAAGAAAATAAATTGGGCCCCCCTTCAAAATTTCCCACTGAACTCTCATGCTCTCTCTCTCTCTCAAATTTTCCTTCACACTCTTTTTTCTTTATCACACTCTTTTTTCTTTACTATTTCTAGTTTCTCTTCATGTCACTTCAACCTATTGATCCACACTTCAACTAGTTCCCTCTTTATGCGTTGATACATAGTGTACTAGTGAATGCACTCTTTCATTAACATACACAATCAATATTGGCACGCTAGTGATTTCTTCACTCACACATTAGCCACCCTCCTCTTTGTTGGGTTTGTGTTGTATTCTTTGCATGGAGAGAACTAGTGTCTACCTTGTGCTAGGAGCGTAGGGGGTAAGATGGGGGGGTTGCAAGAGGGAAGGATTCCCCCTGCGTCTAGGTTCGAGGGCACATGGTTTTTCGTGTCCATTTATGGGTGGTTTTTTGACACATTATTTTTCTTTGATGGCTTTCTATTTCCGGTTATGGAATTAGGGTTGTTGACTATTCTACGTCATTGGATTAAGGTTTTGGATGTGGTTGGATCTTATATGTATATTGTATTGTAAACAATGTATGAGGTGAATGAATATAGAAGATGTTGGTTTTCTCGATTAGGGTTTCCAGGGAATCGAGGGGAAAAAGTGTAATGTGTGTATTTTTCATTGTATCTTTTTTGTTATTTTATTGAAAATTTGTTTGAAGTAAAATATTGTACAAGGTTAAAATGTACACTTTGAACTTAGTCGATGCACCAACGCGCTTCCACTAAACCTCACTGACATGCGTCTTTTTCACCGACGAAGTTCTCGTGATCAACATGGACACATTGGTAATCTCCACACAATTATCTTAGCTGTGCGCATTCCTTTCACCAACTAACTTCCTTCCACTTTCACCGATGCATCACATATCGACAGCGTCCCTCCCTTTCACCTCGATACACTACATATCGATGAGGTTCACCTCTCCCTAGTCGATGCACTGCTTGTTTCCCTCTCCCATATCCAATCAGCCAACAAAAGGATGTCAACGCCTCATCATATTCAAGCACACCAACAATGATCATCTCTCTCTCGTTGGGGTTGACCCAATCAGCTAGACACCCCTTTGTCCTATCTTCCACTCCTCTAGCTTGGATCCTTCTTGATGCACCATCAATCGGTCTCCAATATTTTTTGGTGACTAAGCTCTCCATTTCCTAAATGGATGTTTGATGACAGATACCTACCACACCTAGCCTACTTCGTGTTGCGACCATAATTAAGTTTGTTTATGTTGCCAACACCTTTCATCGTGCACACTATACCAACTTGACTTTGTGTTTCTTGGTTCTATGACTAAACCATGATCATGGAAGTGTCGTCTAGAATCAAATAGGTTAACCAAAGCACATGTTGGTCTTGCATTGGCTCTCAAACACACTTTGGAATAAATTCTAGTGCCTATACACTACATGTTAGTTGGCTACTTTGGTGGATTTATAATTTCGTGATACTATAGAATTACCTCAACTTATATGGACGAACAAAGAACATATACATCACAGATTACACAAGATCAGACATAATTCAATTTGGGTGAAGCAACCATGATAACGAGACCCGAACTTCCATTAAAAATGACATTGAGCCCAATTTTTTATGTTCGTCAAAATGAATTTTTCATCCCTAAAACATGTAATTGTATTATTTTCACCATTACAATTCCAACTCAATTCACAGAATCAAAATATGGATACTGCTAGAGCAAATCATCTAGGGTTTCTCCCCCAAACCGACCTCACTCATTACACACATGAAATGCTTGAATTGAATAGTTAGTCGGCTTAGCAAAAGACAATATTCCAATTGAAGATAGCGTGAAAAAATTATGGGTATTTAAGTTTTCCTCCAGCAACGTTAGCACAACTCCACATTATTGATTTCTCGCCTTCACGCAACAATACTTTGGGTAAAGAGGTTTGCTTTTATTGCAAATTATTTTTAATTTAATAGAAGTCTAAATAATTTGAATTTAATTGAAATACTAATTACTTAGATGTTCATTCAAACAAATAAAAAATATAAAATAATAGTTGAAATATTAGGTTTTAAAATTTCCCAAAATATGTGTTGAAGGGGATTTGAAACGATGAAGAGCACATACAATTCACGAAGGGTGTCCAAATCTCACATGGAGGTAAAGGCCCATACACCCCTTTGAAAATAAAACCAAAACATGAGAGAAACTATGCCGAATATCTTCGAAGGACATGAAAGGAACTCTGTCGAATGTCTTCGGAGAACATGAGAGTAATTCTGTCGATTGTATTCTGAGGATATGAGAAGAACTCTGTCGATTGTCTTCTAATGACATGGGAGGAACAAGGTCGGTGTTGATCCGGTTACACTGGCGAAGCATGAGAGAAACGTGTGCCTGTGCATTTATTCTCACAATGCTCTCAATAGACAGCCAACAACCAAGGAATATCAAACGCCAAGATTAATGGGGATTTAACGTTAACACTGGATACAAAATCTGCTCAAGCCCTCCTCATATTCTTGATATGAAATATTGTGAATAAAATGCCTGAAATTGAAAGGATGTACCAGCTGGCAGTGACAATGATTCTATTGTTAATAAAGTGTCTCTGCAATGTTTTTCCATAATTGAATGTGAGTATCAAGCTCATCATTAGTTGATCATGTGCAATATGAAATTTCTGATCTAAATGCATAGATTTTAATGATAGAAAAATATAAAGTATGCAAAGCACAATTAGTTTGTGGTTCCTCATTAAGAAGCCACAGTGAACGAACAACCCATCATCATACGAATCACATGAAATATCGAGCTGATCCAAGAGACATCATCAACTAAATTTGCTCTAGAATTACCAATTAATCCTCATGGGCATCACTCATCCTTGTATTGTATTTTAATTCTCCAACACTCTTCACATGATTTCATTGTTGTCATAGGAAAATATTTGGAGTCATTTTTCGCTCAATGTCCCCCCCTAACAATAAACTATCATCTCTCCTCTCAGCATGTGGAGTATGTGAAATTTGGACCCATAGAAATTTGTGTGGATAAGGAGGCACTCCAATTTCAACCATGGTTATGTGAGGTTCTCATTGTATTATTTAGATCCTTGGAATGAATGAGATTCTCTCACAAGGTACATTGCACTCAAAATTCATTAATGATTCTCATTAGGTATGTCACTCCTTGTTGATTTTCTTCCAAGAGTCATATAGAGATCATTATAAATTTTACGACATATCACATTTCCAAATCTAACATGTGGAGTAGAGATTTTCTTGAATCAATTCTCCCTATATTTCATCCCTCGTTGCTTCATTCCCTGCAATTGGATTTTGTTGAACATGTGGTTGTAGGTTGGTGGTTATTTGATTGGATTCATTGACATTATGAATTCACTTAACCTCTTTCATCCACTTTAGGATAGGTTAGGAATAAGATTAACATAGTTCTTTTACTTCCTTTCTTTATGCATAGCTTAGAAGTTTTCTTTGTTTTCATTTGAATAACATACCTTTGGATTTATCTTGATTTATCCAATAAATACCACGAGGTGCAAGTTTATTTTGTGGCTCATGACGACTTGCTTTAGTTTAAATTCCTCTTTTGAAAAAAATATTTCTCCTCTCCTTTTAATGCATTTCATTTTTCGTCGCTTAACTAAAATATTGTTCTAAATTTGGTTATCATGAGGAAACAAACCCTATGCAAAATTTGTTGTGAAGTTCAACTGCAAGATTCATTTGTTTCAATAACATTTACCATGATGTTAAGAGTTAGACAGTCGATTATCATAAGATGTTGAAAGAATACATGTTGATGGATACTTTACATATAGGATAAGAAGAAAACCAAGCTAAGGGAATTACATCGGTTGTTTGCAACAATGGTGTCTATTCATCGAAGTCATTATAGATGGGCATCAAGTTTCAGTTATCCATGATCCACCTCAAATGAGATCTAATATCATGAATACTAATCAATCAAATGGTTCTCAAAAACACTTATTTAGGGAAGAACGGGTGATCGTCACAATTATAATTAGTCATTTGTTGCCCAAAGGGAAGATTTCCAAATAGATTTTGATTAGGGAAATATATATCCACTTGAAAAGAAGGACAATGTTTGAGTAAGACTCATGTATTCAGAGAATTTCATGAAACATGCACTTGCACAATCAGAACTATGTTCAATTGAACATATCATGTTGTAGTATAAGTTTTGGGAATGCAAGAAGTGGAGAGGAAATGAAGATATCGTAAGGCCAAAGAAGATAAATTTGATGGACTACGAATTGAAATTCTGCCCAACCCTTGCCCCCTGAAGAAAAAGGCTACAAAATTGAACTAGAAGATTTTAGAAAATCATTATGAAGAATGCAATTCTTAGTCAACGCTAGCACTAAAACCCATCTAAATAAAATAACAGGCGTATAAGTGTTCACATGAATTAGTCGTGTCAAGAGGTTGCAAACTTCTCGCTAGTTGGGATGTAGGAACATACCCAAAGCTACTGGAAAAACTTGCATTCCTAATATCTTTTTAATTTTATCCTTTTTGTTGACTACATATCTTTAATCTCCATTTATCCAAGATTTCATTTTTTCAGTTGCAACAGATTTTCAGCTGAGTTCATCTCCTAATTTTGAATGCATCTCTTCTATTTATTTCCTCGTCATCCTTTCCCTTTGGAGGAAGTTCAATCTCTAATTTATGTTGGTCTCATAATTACTATTTGTATCTAATGACATACAGATCTCTCACCTCAGTTTTTCTTTTACAGAAAGCACTTTTGCACTAGAAGCAGACATGAATCAACTCGTGTCTGGTTCCTAGTTAATGATCTAAATTAGGAGTATTTGTTTGAACATGAATCAAAACTATCTCGAAATGTTGTGACAACAATTAAACCATGACTTAACATAGTGGTTAATAAATGATCATCCTTGCATATTGGTTGGTGAGGATATCCTATGTAATGGGGAACTATCCACAAACTAAGTAGCTTCTCACGTGAAGGGTGAAGTGTCAAAGTCGAAAGGTTGAAAACCAAAAGGGATATCTTTATGTAGCGAGGTGCAACAAATATTCAAATAAATATCAATAGCTGGAAGTCAGGATAATAGGCCACTACTTTCCCCATCCACTGAATGCTAAGCATGCACTAAATAAATTGGGAAGGAATGGAAAGGAAAGTTTGACTATACTAGGGGACATACAAATATATTCGTCAGGGCCATGGACTCTCACTGGTAGCGGAACAAGGTCTGTGACACCATGGTGACTCCATCGAGGCTATGGACGCTCCAGGGATGTGGAGCAATTCCTGTGATATATATATATATATATATATATATATATATAGGAACCTCATGAAAAATATTTATTATCCCAAACCTATATGAGCCCCATTACGAAGATGCCAACCCGAATCGTCGACGTAGTTTAAGGAAACAAATCTCATCATAAATTGTCCTCTATTTACAATACAGGATCTTCACTAGCTCATATGCAAGCATCACAAGTGAGGCCACCATGATGGTATCTTTCAAGTAACCATTGCACATTATTTCTGGGATTTTTGAACTTAAAAGTAATTTTATGACCCTTTGCATTTGATGCTTATCAGTTAGGAAAGACTAGCAGAGATTTTGGCTTCACCTAGTGTGTCGCCATTTGTTGTGCACACACAAAAACCTCCCAATTTTCTTTTCTTATCGTATCTCTAAGAAAAGAAATCGGGCCCCCTTTCAAAATTTCCTACTGGAACCCTTGGGCTCTCTCTCTCTCAAGTTT
>JASDQU010308848.1:118659-129794 GCA_032191745.1 Picea mariana | reverse complement strand
GATAATCCCTCAGAATGAACTTCTCCTTCATCTTAGTGATCATCCGATCCCAGCTTTTTATCTTCTGTTTTCCTTTGCTGCGCCTGTCATCCTGCACTTCATCCCACCATAGGGCTGCATGTCCCTTCAACTTGGTGACAGCGTGCCTCACCTTTTTGTCCTCTTCGATATCTTCATAATCGAAGTAGGTGTCGAGTGCTCGGATCCAATCCAGCAACTCTTCTGCATCCAGGATTCCCTCATAAGCTCGAATGTCCATCCTCACCTTCGCGCTCATCCTGGCGATAGCTTTGATTAATCGCTCATTGGCTGCATCTTCTACTGCAACTCCACCTTGCAGTACAACATCAGCTTCGCCTTCGGAGTCACTCAGATCTCCTGTATTTTCTATGCACCTCTGCGCTGCTTCCATATCTTCCATTCTAGCACGAAGATTTCGTATTTCACTCTCCATTTCTATATTCTGTCCATGACTACTTCTTTCCCTGGACACTTCCCTCTCCCCCTCTGGATCGGGTGATTGCCTACCTCTTCTCGGCGGCATTACGTCTTCTCTTCCTCTCTGCTACAAAAAACAGAGAATTCTTGGCTCTGATACCACTTGACGCCACCTGCCCCTCAATGAGCAAGTCGCTCCCACTAGGATCTCCTTCAACCACGGGCCCGAAGAGTCTAAGCTCCTCCAACTCCCCTCGGGAGTTACCCACAGTATCCTCCTTCGGAAATCAGGAATGGCAATGTTATGTTTCACTGCCCCTTTCAAACCCCGAACTCCGAATTCTGAATTGATGCCACCTGTCTTCCACTAGTACCTGGGGTCCCACGCTTCCACGACACTCCTCCACTCGTGCGATCGGGGATCACGGGATCGCAATTTCAACTGTCGCAAATCCTTTGCATTTGAAAAACCCCGAACGCCAAAACCCCGATTCCCCGGATTTGTGCCACCTATCCTTGTTTAAAAGCAACGGTCCCTATTGATTCGGGAAATCGTTATTCGCGATCTCATGAGGTGTAAACCTCTTACCTCGCCAAACCCCGAATCCCGATATGCGATTGCAACCGGACTCCTCCGTGCGCCTGCGAGTTAACTCCCTCGCAGTTCCTCCGCGATCTGATGGTCTGCGAGGTTTCGAAGCTCCACTCGACAGCTTCAAGTCGTCGATTCTCTTCCTCTTGAAGAGTTCTCCTCTTTACCACCTTTGTTCGGTATGAACTTCACTGGGTCTATCCCCACAGTGAACCAAAGGAACTATTCCTCCTGAGCTTGATTCTTTCGTCTCCTTCAGAGATTTCTCGAACACGCTCTCTGTGTCCGACCTTCGACAACTTTCCCCAGTGCTTAAGTCTCCCAGGTCTTGTGCACTCGCAGCTATAGCCAACCCAACCCTT
This sequence comes from Picea mariana, assembly GCA_032191745.1. Lineage (NCBI taxonomy): Eukaryota > Viridiplantae > Streptophyta > Pinopsida > Pinales > Pinaceae > Picea > Picea mariana. The sequence continues at coordinate 128,402 of JASDQU010308848.1, read as the reverse complement.
CCTTTTTCAGACTCACTACTGAGCTTTCACATTCAACCTGCACTCGCCTGCACGGCTCGAATAACAAAACACAACTTTGGGGTATGAGATTAAGAGTTCACCTGTAGAGCCCCCCTCAATGCACTCTATGCGGAGGAATTCGACTACACTCTATGCAGGAATCTCCAGACTCAGACAGAGAAACAATTGAAACTCATTCTCGCCTCTCTCCCAGATTTCGAATCTGCCATGAAATCACATACACAGCATATACGACGAAAGCATAAATAGAAGCAAGCATGCAACAACATAACATCAACAACACACAGAGAATAATCATACCCATGAATTGAATCAAAGATTTCCTATTAATTCAATAACTGTACATGGGGATTCTTCACAAGTTCTCTGCTCTGCTCCTCCTGTTCTCAGTGCTTCAATAATCTGAATAATAATACAATGTACAAAGGAGGGTGCCTATATTCCGTTTTCCCTCTCGAAAGTAAACTGTCTAATCTACAGTTAATTATTCTATCTACTTTCATTTAAATCTGATAAATGCCTCAGCTACCTAAGGACGAGAGCTTATCTGCTCAAGGTCTGTTACAATGTACAAGTGCGCTTCATCACATCAACGTATTAATGTTTGGCGCAGCCATATTACAATATTTCAAAATTTGAATGCTGGCGCTGTCCAGCTGTTTTTGTTTTCTTTGCTCCACGCGCTGGCTCGCTTGATAGGTGAGCGATGCTCCTGCATCAATTCTCATGGCCTGTTAGGAGTAGGAAGAGGGATGTACAGGCCCAGTTTCTTAGTGGTCGGTTTGGCAATAGCGCAGGCAGTGCAAGACCTAATATACTTGCTGACCTCTTGTCGAACTTTTGTCTAGTAGAAATGTTTTTGTAGCATCGCCACTGTCTTTTCGACGCCGAAGTATCCTTCCACCTAACTATAGTGGGATTCCTAGATCAGCTTCGCTCGCTCGCTTGATGGAACACAGATATGGCCCATATGACAAAACAACCCATCTTGAAGATAGAAATTATCGACAACTGCGTTTGCACCCAACATTTGATAGGTGGTGGCGAAGTCCGGGTCTGTCTCATAGAGTTGGGGCCATCCAGAGGTCTCATGGCCGCTAGAGTCTAGCACTGTGGTGAGTGCCGTGACTGGCGGTCTTATGAGGCAATCAACGATGCGATTGGTGCTTCATGTTTTATACTTGATGTTGAGGTGGAATTGATGCAAGTATGTGGACCACTTTTGATGGCGATCATTTTGCAATTTTCCTTGTGTTTGCATGAACTGTAGTGGCTTATGATCAATGTGGATGATTGTATTCTTCCCAAGAATGTAATTTCTCCACTGGCGACAGGCTTGCACAATGGAGTACATTTCTTTGTTGTAAGTAGGGTACTTACGGACAACATCTAATAGTGTCTCACTATGATAGGCCACTGGGTGGTTGTGCTGAGTGAGAACAACGCCCACCGCATAGTCTGAAGCATCTGTCTTGATCTCAAAGGGTTGTTGTAGGTATGGTAGTGAAAGTACCGGGGCTAAGCATAAGCGCTGCATGAAATCGTCAAACGCTTGTTTTTGGGATCGACCCCATGCAAATTTAGCCTTACCACCACCCCTGGTTATTTGGCTAAGGGCTCATGCAATACGAGAGAATCCCAACACGAACCTGCGGTAGAAATTGGCAAGGCCCAAGAATCTTCGAAGCTCAGTGAGTGTGGTTGAGGCTGGCCAGTCACAGATGACTTGGATCTTGGCTNAAATGAGAATGTCATCCAGATACACCACTACAAAAGTATTGGTGAATGGTCGCAAGATATCGTCCATCATCCTCAGGAAAGTGGCTGGAGCATTTTTCAAACCAAAGGGCATGACCAACCATTCAAAAAGGCCTTCCTTTGACTTGAAGGCGATTTTCCATACATCTGTCTGTTCTTTCGGGACCTGGTGGTAGCCAGACTTCAGATCAATCTTACTGAAGTATTTGTCCCCCGTGAGTTGATCAAGGAGGTCATCAATTCGGGGAATTGGGTACCGGTTTCTGACTGTGATTTTATTCAGATCCCAGTAATCAATGCAGAGTCGTCAGGTTCCATATTTCTTCTGTACCAGCATGATTGGGCTCCCACAAGGTGATGAGCTAGGACGGATGTGCCCCTTGTGGAGCAGTTCTTGGATCTATCGCTTGATCTCCTCATTCTCTAACAAAGAGCGGCGATAGATTGGTCCATTGGGCAGAGGTGCATTGGGGGTCAAATCGATGGGGTGCTTCACCTGGTAGTGCAGAGGTACCTTGGTAGGTGAGGAGAAGATATCTGAGTATTCTTCCACGACCTTATCTACTTGCTTCTGCTGTGTGAAGAGGTCAGCCGCAGAGACCCTGGATGTGGCTGTGATATTTTGCTTATTCTAAGAGTGAATCACAAAGAAGACAAACTTCCCCGTCTGAGAGATGACCTTTCTACATTGCTTAGCATAGATCAAGGAAATAGCACTAGGTGGGATTGCCTCGGGTATCCTGTACAATTTCATGTTCAAAGTAATAATAACACTATGAGGCCTAGACTCATATACAACATGACATTTCCATAAATAAGGTTGGCCCAAAAGAACATCACAAACTTCAAGAGGAGCAACATCACACAATACCTCATCTTTGAAGGGCTTGATGTTGTACGACAGTGGACACTGTTGGCTAACGCAGAGATCACTTCCTTGGTGGAGCCATCCAATGGTGTAGGGTTGTGGGTGCGGTGTTGTCGGTAGGGCCAACCGCTTGACGACCTCTACTAAGATGAGGTTCTTCTGGATATCGCTATCCACAATTAAGTGCAATGGGGTGCCTTTTACCCACATCTGTGAATGGAAGAGGTGTTCTCCTTCTTCTGGCTCATCTGGTTCAACAGGCTGGAGCTTGGTAGTAGCAACAGTGGCACTGGGTTCCGCGTCAATGATTCGTCTTCCCATTTTTGGTTCTGGCTCAGAGTCTAAACCTCAATATNAAGGGCTCTTATGGAAGTCACACCACTTCCCGGTATCTTTCTTTGTCTTTCTGGTGTCCTTCTTTGCTTGCGGATTGGACTGATTGTCTTGATACTATCCATCTTTTCTTTGTCCTTTGTTCTGTGGGTTGGGGCCGCCCTTTCTTGGATTTTGTTGTGAGGGTTTCCCAGGTCCAAATTACTACGTCTTTTATTTGAGCTTCTGCTCGATTTTGACGACATATCAGTAGGCCACGCCCAAGGATGAGATGTCCAAAAATTCCATTTTGGTCTGGATGTATCTATGCAGAGTGTCACGATACTTGAGCACTAGATGTCGCTCTGAATCTTTGATACCCATCTTGGTGCGCAAGGTATGAAAGATATTTGTGAAATCTGGCATTGCTTGGTCTCTTTCTTGCCACAATGTGGTCCATTTGGTATACAAGTCATCATAACTTCTAATAGGGTAGTATTTTTCCTTAATAGCATCCCTGAAGGAATCCCAGGTGGCTGTGACTGTAAATAATGAGGGTTCCTCTATTTTCTTTTTCTCACAAAAAGTTTCCCACCAATCTTTGACATGGGGAACGACTTTGAGGCGCACAAAAGTAATATTTTCTCTATTCGAAAAGTTATGGACATAAAAATACCCTTCTAGTAGATTCAACCACTTGTCTACACCATCCGCGTCTATCTGACCTTCAAATATAGGAATATCGAAGTTTATTTGTACCTTGAAGGGGGTGGCGCCTCCACTCGAAGAAGATGCATCGCCTGTTGGGAGTCATCGAAGGATTTGCGCGAAATTATCCATCATCTCATTCCTTTATTGTGTGAGGGCTTCCTCAATCAACAGTTTGAAAGGATCTCCTATCCTATCATATTTATTTTGTCCTGCCATGAGAGGTCACTTGGGTGTGCGAGAGCTTTTTTCCTCAAGAGAAACAAGCTCGAGACCCAACTCTCTGTACTCCGACCTCGTTGGGGACATGCATTAAGACGACAAGGAGCAGACCACTTTGATACCACTGATCCGGATTTTATAAGCAGAACGAAATGAATATAGATTATTAATAGGTTCTTAACACAAAATAACAAGGATACAGTAAAACTAGTTTTCTATTCAATAAGGAAATAAGTTGAAACTGTAAAATGCAGCGGAAACAAGCTTGCTGGAATGGTGGTGGCTTATCTCTGAGAAGACATGTGTCGACTGCGCTCATTCGCAAGAAGATGATTACAATGAGGCTATGAAGGCATTTTTACAATAAACAGGAATGCCAAAAACCCTAGACATCCAAAAACCTAACCCTAGGAGATGAAGCGCCAAAAGTCATGTGGGCCTCGTTTGGGTAAGTTAGTACATCAACTTCCCGGGGTCATAACTTTTGCATACGATCTCCGTTTTAGGCATATGATAGCCCGTTGGAAAGGCATTGTCGAGGAGATTCATTTTGGGGGCTCAATCATGCCTTCTACTATCATTGAGAAGCTCGATCCCAAAAAACCTTCATTTAGGCCCTCAAAATGGTCCCAAAAGTTAAAACTGCTAAAAATAGTAAATTGCCAAAATTGTTTTGAGCCAGTTGGAAGAGGTGGGTGGCCATCGATATCCACCTAGATCAGTTGGTGGAATTAGTTAATGGATTCCTATTAAAGGACAATTATAATCGAATGTAAATATAATGTCTATAAAAATACATAAATTACATTTATCCAAAAGTGGTTAAAGTTTCTAAAAATCTAAAGTTGGGTTTGAAGTGTAATCTTGGTTATTATTCATCAAAGTAATAAGAAATGATCATTTCCAACATACTATTCTAAGGTCAAAGTTTTCAATCAAGCTTCAAGCATCCTCATGATAGCCAAATCCTTAAACTATCAAGTACACTAATTGTCTATTGTGTTAAACTTTTCTTTTCCACATTGTAATATTGTTGCATTCATTTCCATGGCTCCTAGGAAGAAACCTATTGTTCATGCTATACCTATTGTTAAAAACCCTGAAAGTGAAAACGTAATAGACCTTGATTCCAATATCTTTGAGACACATTTGAATAGAAAAACCCCATATAAGTTTTTTCAAGTTGCATTGGAAATTTTTGTGGTGACTATGCTCGAATCCCTACTTAGGAATGTGACCTTGCCAAGGGAATTTCCCTTAAACTTATTATTTTCTAGAATTTATACATATGTGTGCCTTATTTTATAACCCCACTCATCGAAAGGTAATGTCCAAGGATGTCTCTCAAGAAATATGCATGGTATCCCCTGCTACTATGTTTACAAATTTAAATCTCCTAGAGAATACCATACCTTTAAATGAAGATGCATTGATTGCTGAATTCAAAACCCCAACACAAGTAATAATGTTGTTGAGTTGTATTCTACCCAAAAAGGTTCCAACACATGGGATTATTATGCACTTAAAAAATTCTATTTTCTCTAATCCTATCAAAGAAGTAAATTTTGATGATTTGTTTTATATTTGGATATGATGATGACACTATAGATGAGCCAATTTTGGGAATGATTAAAAACAATTCTCCCATTTAAAGCAAATTTTTTTAATTATGCCAAATATTTGTGTGATGTAAAGCATAATCAATTCATTACATTCTCTCATTTAAGTGTTTCAAGTACAAATCCTATATATATCATGCTATATTTCCAATATATCGATTTGAACATGTTTGATTAGCGATCAAATCCCTTGCATGTAATTGAGTGGATACCTATTGTTAGAAAACATGCAAAAAAAATGTAGGGTTTCAAACTTTGGTTGAAAAATTCATGTACACTATTTACAAAATATTTCATGGTGATCACCCACCTAAATTGTTTTCACAATGTAAGCATATGTTGCAATTAATCCCTCATACTCGAGTAGGGGATCGGTACATATTTGAGGATCACACTATCATCAAGGTTTATGAATCATACATTAAGCCTTATCTTTTACCAGTTTTTCTAACACCTAGGATTTTTGCATTAGAATATATAGTAGAGGCTGAAGTTTTATCATATACATTTTGGTGTAAGAAATTAGAAAACAACATTTCCTTTACTTATTGAATTAATTTTACTTTGTGGTCAAAAACGGATTAGCATTTTCTATTATTGAGAAAATGTTAAAATCCTTAAATCTTCACAGAGGAAAATCATGGAAATATGATTCCTATCATATTATTTCTTCTTTAAGATCCACAATTAAATCATCCCCATATATTCATGAAACACATTTTGAAATTGAAAGAAGTTACAAAGAATATTTAGAAAGAAGTGCAAGAAATATCACAGGACAAGTAGAAGCAATTAGAAAAGCAGCCTAGAGCAAAGGAAGAAAAAATGCAAATTCTAACAAAGCAAAGTGATGAAGTTCATGAGGTGGTCATGTTGGATTTTCATCAATCTCTTAGTAGAAATAGTGGCAATTTTTATTTCCAATATGGTTGTTAAAAATGGTTTAGATATGTAAGAGAAAACATGGAGATTTTGATTGATACACCTCAGAAGAATGAATCGGTGCATAAAAGAGTAGAGGAAATGGAATCAAGTGATCTTGTTACTGACAAAACAAGTGAATTGGACCAGAAGAAAACTAGATTATTGGACCTAATGAATGAAATTGAAGAGGAAGGAGGGTAGAAAACGGTTAAGACAACTTCATCTTTATAAGTGATAGAGCTTGACCAAGAAGAAGAAGTAAATGGAGTTGAATTACTAACTGAGTAGTATTTTGAAAAATCAAACACTAAAGGACCTTTGATGATAGTGGTACATAATGAAGAATCTTCTAGGACAAAGGCAAAAGAAATCTCAAAGGTGATTGACCTAGGTATATTTTCAAAAATAGATTCAATTAAAAAGTAAACTAAAAAGATGAGGAAAGATCAATATTCACTATTTCTTGACCAAGGTTCAATAGCATGCAGATTGATAACTTTAGTGGATTTTCATAAAGAAATATTTGATATGGCTTTTTTACAGCCAAAAGTTGTTCAGAGTGAAGATGAAACTAAGTCATATAATTTTGATGCCACTGGGATTAAATTTGACCTTTATAAAATGCACGTCAATGATAAGTTGGAGTGGCATATACAAATAGTGAACATGGTTTCTAGAGATTTGATTCAAGCCATAGTAGATGACAAATAGTGAACATGGTTTCTAGAGATTTGATTCAAGCCACCATAGATGTTGGTAAACTCCATAAAATAGTTACCAAACGTATGGGTCAACTTAAGCAAGAAAATATTGTAAACAGAGTTAGAATGGTCAGAATCCAAGATATGGATGATATAATAATATCATTAGAGGAAAATAAAAAAGATGGAGGAGTGTTAAAAGCATTAATGAAAGATAAAGATTATGAAATTAAGGTTCTTAATTCCAAGCTTAAAATTCTTGATATGAGCATATACAAACCAAAGAGTCGGTGGTGTCCCAAGAGGAAAAGGAGAAATTAGTTAACTAAATCTATGTGCTCAAAATATAGAATATTCAATTGGGATTTAATATTGGTAAGTTGAGAACCGAGAGAGATGTAGTAGTAGCAAAAAAGATACATTGATTCAACAATTGTCTCAATCAATAATTAAGATAGCACAAGATGTTAATATGCATGATAAAGATCAAAAAACTAGAAACACCTTTGAAGGGCAAGATCTCTAAACTCTAACAAAATTTTGGTGTTAGAATTTGGTTTGAAATCAATAGAGATTGAAATGATTAAGCAAAGATAATCAATTGAAGAAAAATAGACAACAATATAGAAATGCCAACTATAATTATGAGAAAAAGACAAATTGATAAATCATAACATTCAAACTATTGAGAAGTTGAAGAATCCTATGAAAGACACTACACACAAATGGTGGGTAAGAAAGAAATATCTCTTTTTCATCACAATTATAACAAAGACCCTTGAGTTGACGTTCAACCATTTCTTCCCTAGTTAATTTCTGGATCTTGAGGGGAGTTGCAGGAGGGGTGGAATTGGTGGGTTTAGGGCGAGGAGGAAAGGAGGGTTTGCGGATCAGAGAGGAGACAATATGTTGTGCTTCCTTGGCTTGTTGAGTAGCTTCCAACCAAGTCTGGGGGCATGCCATGAGAACATGAGCACATATTTCATCTTTTAGGCCATTGATAAAGCATTCCTTGAAGAAAGCATCTGACATTCCCTCTGTTCTGAAATCCAAGTGCTCAAATGTTGCGATAAAGTCTTCCACTATCCTAGACTGCTTCAACTTGGTCAAACGACCTAAATGGTGGGTGTCAGAGTCAAAGCAGTCATAAAGATTTGCAACAAACTGTGTCCAAGCAACATACCCTTGGCTGGATTTTTACGCCATTGCCACCATTTTCATCATTCAGGATCCAGATGTAGGATACCATAACAAAGCTTGGCTAAATCATTAGTAATGCCATGCAAAGAGAAATAATGTTCCGTTTGAGTGACCCACCCTGTGGGATCCGAGCCATAAAATTTGTTCACCTCAATTCTGGGAAGGTGGAGATCTTGAGAAAAGTGGGTAGTATGAGGACCATGGTAATGAGAAGAGTCATGGTCTTCCTGATAGGATGGTTGTTCAGAGGAGGAAGGGTTTGGAGAACGTCCCATAAATTGGTCAAGTGTGTATTTGATGTCTTTTATGTGGGCACATTGGTCCTAGAGGATTTGAAAAATGGAATTTAGCGAGCTAATGGTGTCATTGATATTCTTGATGTCTTCCTTGTTCTGGAGGTTGTAAGCAAGCAATGCGTTGAGTTCTTGGGCATGGGTGGTGTCCATTTGGAAAAATGGTCAGGAAAACGGGAGAGGGGTGAAAGCAGGGGGATGAGAGGGGTGGGTGGGACCACTGAGAAGAAGGGCATTGAGTGATAGGTACCATTGTGATCAGGGAGAACAGGGGAATCAAATGGGATAGGGGAAAAATAAGGGTGTTGGGAAAGGGGTCGGGTCCACAAAAAAATTGTATTAAAAATGATAGGTACCACATGAATCAGGGAGAAGAGAGGAATCCAATGGGATAGGTCCCAAATAAGTGTGCCAGATACTTCGATATGAAGAATACTGAATGTTGAAAGGCCCAAATTCTTAACATGAAAAAATGTGTAGCAATTTCGCAACCAGAATGCATGAGGTAAAGTTGCATGAAAATATATATTGTTTTTTATGTGTATGTTTCTTATATAGGTGGATATCGGTGGCCACCCACCTTTTCCAACTGGCTCAAAACAATTTTCTGGCAATTTTGGCAATTTACTTTTTTTAGCAGTTTTAACTTCCGGGGCCATTTTGAGGGCCTAAATGAAGGTTTTTAGGAATAACACTTCTCAATGATATCCAAAGGCATAATTTATCCCCCAAAACAAATATCCTCGATTATACCTTTCCAACGGGCTATCATACGCCTAAAACGGAGATCGTATGCAAAAGTTACGACCCCGGGAAGTTGATGTACTAACTTACCCAGACGAGGCCCACATGACTTTTGGCGCTTCATCTCCTAGGGTTAGGTTTTTGGATGTATATGGTTTTTGGAATTCCTTTTTATTGTAAAAATTCCTTAAGAGCCTCATTGTAATCATCTTCTTGCGAATGAGTGCAACCGTCACATCTCTTCTTAGAGATAAGCCACCACCATTCCAACAAGCTTGTTTCCGCTGCATTTTACAGTTTCATCTTATTTCCTTATTGGATAGAAAACAATTTTTACTGTATGTCTGTTATTTTGTGCTAAGCACCTATTAAT
>JASDQU010308848.1:63466-83622 GCA_032191745.1 Picea mariana | reverse complement strand
GGGTTGAGCTTCATTTATCTGGTGTTAATATTTTAATTTCTGTTAATCACTTAGGTGGCAATCAATTAGCTATCAAAGTAATTTTTAAATATGATTAGGTAAATGTAAAAAAGTAAACACATAAACGTATGTCTTTATAATAGCTAGGAAGTTAATGATTGAAATCACAACCATTTATTTTGTGTGACTACTAAGAATATTCCAGCCATATTTAATCCTGTCCATAGAAAACTTATTAAGCACTAAACCCCTATTAAATCTGCCCATTGTCAATAGGTATACGCCTTTCGGCGTAATAATATTTTCATAATAAAATAATCTCACACAGTTCGAAAAATGCGGCAAAGAAAAAATATATAATAAAACCACCCTCAGTTCCACTCTCGTCACTAAATTTGATGGCCATTGAACATAGTGTTTTATAGGATTGATCTTAAATACATTTTCTCTTGGTTATAAATTTGATAAAAAAATTCGTACATAATATAAAATATATGTTTTTTTTTTTTTGCTATAAATTTGATTAACAAAATTGTAAATTTTTTATATAGAAGTATGATGATGATGATGATTAATGTCCATTAAAACTTAATTGGTTTATCTAACCTTAAGAGGGTAAGTGATTATTTGTAATTCTTTAGAATTTTGTTTATGTGCTCGAAAAACATTAAGAGAAGCTTTCCAAAATAGTGGATAAGTTAAAAAAAATAATTTTTTTTTTAACAACATATAATTTCTTTTCTACACTACCAATCAAAAAAAATATATTTTTGATATTCTACATTATCTCATCAAACAATATAATTAATGGTTTGATATATTCTAAATGTTATTAAACAATGTTTTTGATATATTCAAAATAGATGGATCTTAAATAATAATGGTCAAAGCATTTAATGAGTTGATACCTTTAATTATATTTAATTAATATTTTTCAACATCTCTATTGAAAAAATATAGAGAGAAAATAAAATAACAAGACATTTGGAAGGAGATTTAGGAAGGATGCCAAAGATAACAATTATTTACCACTATGTGCTGAACAATCTAGATATCAGAGAGTGAAAAAAATAGTGAGGAATCATTTGTAATCTAAGTGCTAGGCTTATGCATGCATTTAAATATTGGTAATCTCCTTATGTGAGTTAAATACTTTTTCATGTATGTCAATTTTAATTTTTGCAGCAAGGGTGTTATTTGTTTGTTACCGAGTTGAATACTTTTTCATGTATGTTACTTTTAATTTTTTGATTTAATTTTTTTATAATAAGTGGAGTGAATTAATGTTGTTTTTAAGATTAACACTAAAAATCATAGTGATATAATCATATTTCTGTTAAGATTTGTCTTGATTCATTGTATAGAGGCATAGTATTGATGGTTTACGAGACATATTGGTATAACTCAATCTTTGATTTTGTATGGTAAAGATTCATAGTGAATACAAGGAGGGTGGTAACCCACTACTGCTAGGGATAGAGAGGAGTAATGAGCAAAAGATGGTGGTGTCTTCACATGAAAAAAATGCTTAGAAGCCTCAAAACCCTAAATCATTCAATTAGAGAAAAACATAACGAGACTAATTGAGATGGTGTTGCAACTTATGGAAAAAAGGTAGAAGAAATAAAAAGAGTGGTCATTAGAATTTGAGGATGAAGGGGAAATTGTTATCGATGACAATGTTGGCTATAAAAAGCATGTAATCTTTGGTGATAACAATTATTTTTTTCATCTTTTAATGCTTTATTCAAGCTAGAAGAAAAACTCAAAATACCTTCTTATAATGCACAAATAGATGCTAAAAAACTCAATAGTTGGCTAAAGAAACTTGTACTATTCACCCTCTATAGAAAAAAAGAGATTACCTCATATTTCTTTTTCCTTGACATGTTTTGGTTTGGTGGGAGAGTTATGTAGATTCTTTAAGACTAGGTAAGAAACCCATGGAGACTAAATGGGAACACTTCAAGAAATTAACCTAGTCACAATTCTATGCAAAGAGTCATGAAAAGGATCAATTCATGAGATAGGAGTGGTATTGGCAAGATCAAGAACAAAGTGTTCATGATTACACGCGTGAGCTTCGAAAGAATCAAATTGAGCACCTCACCAGAAAAACCTAAGATGATAGAAAAGTGATGCAAACCCCCACCACCTCCTAGGGTCCGCGCGACCTCTTGGTCTAGGATCGTTCAAATTCGGGAGCCGAATAAGCTCATAGGCTCCTGTTGAACCTGAATAAACCTTTTCCACAGGTCCTTTACTTCTTCGCGTAGGTTCCACAAAATTCACAGACTCTTTACCCTAAACCCCTTTACCTTTAAATGTCAATTTTGGGCCCTAGCCCCTTCGCTTTGGCCAAATCCTCATGTGATTGCGAGCTATGACTAGGTGTTAACCCAAAAGGCACTAATTCGGAACTCCAGGCACTTCGAGCTCCAAGAGTTCCCCCTACTCCAATGCTTCAAAGTTGCAAAATGTCGAACACCGAATTGGCAGATCGGATGAGTGTCTTCACTTCATAGATCAACGATTCACACTAACCCCGCACTCTGGGCTTCAGAGCTTATTCTCCTGCAGTCCAAAACTTGGACTGCTTTCTCCTTCTGCACTCCTTGCAGGGCTCTCTGTGCACATCGACATTATTTCTCCTGAGCTTTGAACTTGCCCAAATTTCTAAGGGTCTCGACCCTTTTCTCCTTTAACAGGTTCTCCATCAACCTCCTGAATGTCTATGCTCTTTTTCTCCAGGGCTTTGAAACTCAAATCTTTATCTCCGGCACACTCCTTGCACTTGCTCAATGTAGTCCTTGCAGATCTTCCTTCCTCAGAGTGTTCAGTAACTCTAGTGTGCTTTTCTCTTGCACAATATCCTCATAGAATTCAAAGCAGATTTCTTGCGCATTCCTTGCGCCTGCTCAATGCACTCCTTGCAGAGCCTTCTCCCTCAGAGTATTCATCAACTCTGGTGTGTCTTCTTGGGACAACTTTCCCTTTTGAGCTTTAATCATGTTCTGGTGTGCCCACCTAGCACGCTCTTCTCTGAACTCGAAACAGATTTCAAGTGTACTCCTTGCACTGGCTTCACAGAGTTTTTCAACTATTCTGGTGTGCACTCCTTGCACACGCCTAAGAGCCCAGAACACTCAGAAAACTACAGATAGATAGATAAGTCCATCTAATTTATGCAAAGGAAAACACACATGCATCTATGGCATTCATAAACAAACATTAAACATTCAAATTCATTCAGAAAACAAATATAACAATACACAGGAAATCATATGCAGGGAAATATGCTTTTGTATTAATATCTGAATGCTTCTATACAAATGTTTACAAAGTTGGGCTGCAACAGAGTCTTCAACTCTTCTCCTCTCCTCTTCTATTCTCCTTAGCAACTAACTCTCTCTAATCTCCCTTATCTACAACTACTTGACAACAACCTCTACTGGGAATATATTACATTGATTTATACAAGAGGGGGTTTCTCGAGCATTCCCTCCAGCTACCTACTCTCATTAAATTACATTTAATCGCCATCTAGTCTGAATCAGATATAGATCCACCTAACTGTCAGCCATTAAAGGAGACACTACACATAACAATAACTCAGTCTGTACAAAGACAATGGCTCAACTTTCCTCGAGCCTTCAAACTTTTAATTACATTAAATTTTAAAATAAAAGCTCAAAATTTGAGAGGATTAACACATCCTTCTTTGGGATCCTCTCCCTCCAAGTGCACTGATGCGCTGTCCACTGATACAGTTCATGAGGTGAAGCGATTCTCCTGCATCACAAAGTACTTTTGAGGTCTACATAGTCATTTCCAAAACAAATGGTAGTATTTAGATATTATAAGTATATACAAAATAAGCAAGAAATCCCTATATATCACGTTGGCCATGAAAAATGATCAACTAAAGAATTGGGAAGAGACACTCCAGAACAAATGCAAGAAATTTACAGCAACAATCCAAAAATGAAAAGATCTCAAGAAACACTGCAAACATTATGCCATAGATAGACATGCAGATGAAAAGTGTAGGAAACTTCATTCAAAATTCCCTCTAAAATGGTACTTGTCCAAGAAGGGAGCAATGACAATTACCGAGATAGAAGTTATATGAATACAATATGGCTTTGATGTGGAAGATTTATTTTTTGCAATGCATTGCAAGAGCCAAGGACAATTGGAAAAAGAAATGGACTCTTCCGAGGTTCATGTAAAAATAAGAAGGTGAATTCTCTTTTTAATAGTAGTTCTCAATGCAATCTAATTTTTGTAGCATTAGTTGATGAGCTTGGTATGGAAACATATGAACGTCTACAACCATGTCCATTAAGTTGGTTGCAAAAGAATTCTACAATGAGAATCATGAGACATTGAAAAATTAAGTTTATCATTTGATTTTCTTGATGAGGCGGGATGTAATGTAGCACCACTTAATGCATGTGGTGTGATGTTTAGAAATGTATATATATTAAATAAAAATACACTTGTTTATAGAAGAGAAAACAAATATTGTATGGTTAAAAATGATGAAACCTACTTCATAAAAAAAACAAAACAAAAAACACTATCAAACATGTGTGATCAAAGTTAGTGAAACCTATATTATCAAACCACACAATGAAAATGATCAAACATATCTAGACCAGAAACTAATTGATAAAACATATCTAGACAAGAAACTAACTAATTGATAAAACATATCTAACAAGAAACTAATTGATAGTAATCACAAGAAAAAATATCTTTAAACAAGATGAAAAATAAAACTTAAAAAAAATGTTGGAAACTATGCTTCCACCTTTTTCATAATTGAATTTTTATGGAACTCAAAAACTAAATATAAAACACATCCATCAACCAAATTTAATACCAAAACATAATTGAACAAAATTAACTAAGTATGAATTTGCAAGTCAAAGCCAAAAATATTTAATACCAAAACATAAAAAAACAAAATTAACTAAGTATGAATTTGTCAAGTAAAAGCCAAAAATCTATACACGTTCGTATATACCAATTTGATATATGTAGATGAGCGAAGTCAAAGCCAAAAATCTATGCACATTGGTATATATAAATAATCAAAATTGATTTTATTTTGAAATAATAATAATATTTTGGAAAGTGAATTAAAAATATTTAATATATATTTTTTTAAAATATTTATTAAATAATTAAAATTAATTAAACGTGTAATAATTAAAATTAATTAAATAAACTTTAAATTTAAAAAAAAAAACTTAATGCTTAAACCTGTCGCTATATTGATTGCAATTAAATAATATTTTCATAATCAAATAATCTCCGACAGTTCGAGAAATGCGGCAAAGAAAAAATATATAATAAAATCACCCTCAGTTGCACCCTCGTCACTAAATTTGATGGCCATTGAACATAGTGTTTTAGAGGATTGATCTTAAATTAGTTTTTATTTTTTTAATATTTTTTTTTATGATGGATATAAATTTGATTTTAAATTTTTTTAGAAATTTAAGTTTTAATGAATATTAATTATCATTATCAATTATTATATATAAAATTTGGTTTTGATAGTATTGAAGTTTTAAGTTAATTTTAATTTTTTTAATAATTTTTTTTAATTTATGATTATAAATATGATATCACATTATTTAGTTTTAAATTTTATGAATTAAAAAATTAATATATATATATATTTTAAATATTTTATAATCATATTTTTATATTTTTAAATACTTTATATTTTATGATTTTCTTCCTTGTATTCTTATTTAAAACATATTAAATGAGAATTTTAAAAAACTATATATATTTAAAATTTAATATGTTTTCTAAATTTATATTTTTATTTAATATATATTAAATAAGTCAATTGAATATAGCTGAATATAATTTGGATAGTTAAGAAAAATGATTGTTATTCTCCTTATTCCTAATTACAATTTCTTTACAATAACATGAATAAGTATTTTGTTATAAATATATATTAAATACAAATTTAATAAATCTATATATAATTAAATATTTTATGTTTTCTTTTTTTTATAAATTTTCTTCTTTGATCTTTTATTTAATATATATTAAATAAGAATTTAAAAAATCTATATATATTTAAATGTTTTTATATATTTTTTAATTTTATTATTTTTAAAAGAAACTTTCTTCTTTGAATTTTATTTAATATATATTAAATAAGAATCTTAAAAAATCTTGAAAGAATCTAAGAAATCTTGAAAGAGTAGAATGTATATTTAATGTTATATATATTAATTTTATAAATTTTTTATTTAGAATTTAAGAAATTGTAAATTAAATAAGAATCTAAAAAAATCTGAATCTAAGAAATCTTGAAAGAGGAGAATGTATATTTAATGTTATATATATATATATATATATATATATTAATTTTATGAAATTTTTATTTGGAATTTAAGAAATTGTAAAAGAGGGAAAATATATTAAATTATATTTTTAGATATAATTTAAAATGTTCCAGTTCTTGTATTATGGTTCGCTCATTTGAAATATTTTTTATATTAAATAAAAGTTAAACAAACTAAGGAAAACTATATGTATTAGCAAAAATATTCCATGGATAGGAATAAGGTGAAGTTGAAAACTAGGTAGATGGGTGTTACATGTAAAAGACATTTGTTTATATTTTAAGGCTGTATTTTATTATTAAAGTTTCACATTTTATTATTAAAGTTTCACAATGTTATATGAACAAGTTTGTTTGATGTAGAAGTGAAGAATTTGTGTATTGAAAATCACAGTGTTATATGAATAAGTTTGTTTGATGTAGAAGTGAAGAATTTGTGTATTAAAAAGTTCAAATAAAAGAAAATTAATTTAATGAAGTTTTTAATATATTGTGTATAAAAAAAATGTTACTTACTCATAAGTGTTCCTATTATTTTTTTTTTTATAATATCATGAATTAAATGTATTCTAACAATAGATTAATAATATGTGTATCTAGCAGAAATAATTAACAACATGAATGTAATCAATTAATGATTCAGGTGGATATCGGTGGTCATCGACTTTTTCCAACTGGCTCAAAACAGTTTTCTGGTAATTTTGACAATTTACTATTTTTAGCAAGTTTTAACTTCCAGGGCCATTTTGAGGGCCTAAATGAAGGTTTTTCGAGATCAAGGTTCTCAATGATAGCCAAAAGCATGATTAGGCCCCCAAAACGAATCTCCTCGGCGATACCTTTCCAATGAACTATCATACACCTAAAACGAAGATCGTATGCAAAAGTTACGACCCTGGGAAATTGATGTACTAACTTACCCAAACAAGACCCACATGACTTTTGGTGCTTCATCTCCTAGGGTTAGGGTTTTCAGATGTCTAGGGTTTTTGGCATTCCTGTTTATTGTAAAAAGGCCTTCATAGCCTCATTGTAATCATCTTCTTGCGAATGCGAGTAGCCGTCACATCTCTTCTCAGAGATAAGCTGCCACCATTCTAGCGANTGTACATTTCTTTCATTAATAGAAATCATGTATTATTTTATCTCTGTGTTTATGGTTGCATCTCTGATATATTTCTGTTATATTATTGGATATACGCGATATCTCTGTGCATTTCTTTATTATATCTCCGCTCTCATTTCGTGCCGAAAATAATCCGGATCAATTAAAACTCATACACAACAACATATATTTGCTTAAAAATCAGAGTTCATACACTGCAATAAAAACACATACATAAAATTGATAAACAAAGACAAAACCACTTATATTTTAACAACAAATGAGCAACTGACTATAGGGGACGAATGTTCCTCCTAACAATATATTTGTTGCTCCAAATCTAAGTAGCAAATCACCCTAGAGTTGGGGCTACGATTTCATAAAAGAGGGTGTCTCTCACACAACCCAATTCACTCCCACAACCAACTAGTATTCTAACAACTATCCAAATCCTCAAGCTCTCTTCCCCTCAACCTATGCAACCCAAGGAAATGGGATCCCCCTTCACTACACACAATCCCTCAGGCCTTCCCTCTTCCCTCGAGGGCTCCAACATTAGGTTGGATAGGAATCTTTGTCGATGGGGACTTAAGGGATGCTAGCTACCCCAAGAAAACTAACAAAACATCCCATTGTTTAAGGGAAAATATCTCACACAAAATTCTCCCTCTCTACAGGGCTAACAACTTGTTTCTTCATGCAACAAGATCTCCAACAAGATACCCACAACACCTTTTATGGTTGCCTTCAAGCTCCAATGCTCTCCACACCCTTGCTGCTCCAAAAACTACTCTCAATGGCCACTCAAATTTCTCTTTTACCCATGAGAGTTGACTCACATTCCCCAAGGCCGACTATACTCAGCCCCCATGCTCTCATAACTAAGGGATGTGACTTTTTCCACCAACCCCTCTTACATGTTTTTAATGATTGGGGTCTCATACACTCAAAAGGAAATTAGAAGGGTTACTCAAACCGATAATTTTAGGAAAGTGGGTTGCAATTAATACCCACAAATAGTCCCCCTCTCCCCCCCTTGGACCCCTCTCTTAGAAATTCTTATACATCCCCTATCTTGTGGAAGCTTAGCCCCCAATTACTCTTTCTATGTCCACTTGTAGCCAATGTCACATCTATTTTATTATTATGATCATATACAATGTATACAAAATACATATTCGGGCCCACGATCATACATCGTACTTAATTACACATTGCTAAAATGAGGATTATAAACGAGGATGTTGCATGCCCCTCCCCCTACAAATTGCACCGTCTTCAATGCACATCATCATACCGATATACATGTATAAAAATTACATCATAATACTTGAAACTTTTGCAAGTTCAACTCTTACAGCAAGTCGAACCATCAATCTCTCGGTCCCTACAACCTACACAACCCAAGGAAGTGTACCCCCTTCTCCGCACCATAGTCCCTCAGACTGTACAACTTCCCTTCCAGGGCCTCAACACAGATCAGATAGGAACACTCTAAGATGTGGCTCCAGGAACCCTAGTTTCCAAAATGGAGCCTTGCGTACTTATGTACTTTCAATTTTATTCAATTTTTTCAAAAAATTGTGGGTACTCCTCCCACATGGTCTCCTCGTGCTCCCGCATGGCATCTTTAACATTGTAGCAAGTCCATTGAACCTTTACCAAACTGATGGATTTGTTCCAGAGCACTTTGACTTTTCAGACCAAGATGCCCATTGGTTCCACCTTCAAGTCCCCTTCATGTTCCACTTGGATCACAGTCCAATCAATCACATGGTTAGGATCAGACACATATTTCTTCAATAAAGACACATGAAACACATTTTGAATTCTCATGGATGTAGACAATGAAAACATGTATGCAACTGAGTCTATCTTCTCTAAAACTTCAAACGACCCACAATACATTGTTTCCAACTTTGGGCAACTTTCCAATCTTAGCGAGCTCCTTTTAGCCTTTACTTTAAAAAAAAATGCTCACCCACTTTAGATTCCCTGCATGTCCTATTTTTATATGCATAACTCTTTTGTCTATCTTGTGCAACCTTTAAATTATGCTTGATCTTTACCATCTTCTCTTCCATTTCCCTTATCAATTATGGCCCAACAACTACTCTTTCTGCTAGGTTGTCCCAACTCACTAGCATGTTGTATTTCCTTCCATGCAAAGCTTCAAACAGACTAATATTCAATGATGCTTGATACCCATTATTATAAGAAAACTCAACTAGATGAAGGTAGTCTTCCCACTTGGAAGGCTTTTCCATTACATACATCCTCAACATGTCTTCAATTATCCAGTTAGTTCTCTCTGTTTTCCCATTTGAATCTGGGTGATATGTTGTATTGAAAGTCAATTTAGTCCCAAATACCTTAAAATACCCCTTCCAAAAGTTAGATGTGAACTTGGGGTCTCTATCTGACACAATTTCCTTACGCACACCATGTAGCCTAGCAATTTCCTTCATGTAAATCTCTGCGATGTTGGCTTCCTTGTGAGTCTTTTTCACCGGAATAAATGTGCAACCTTTGTAAGCTTTTCCACGACTACCATTATGGAATCATCCTGCCTTGTTGTTCTTGTAAAATTGGTGATAAAATTTATCGTAACTACCTCCCATTTCCATTTAGGAATGGGCAATAGATGTAACAATCTTGCTGGATGCCTATGTTCAATCTTTTACTTTTTGACATTCCATGCACTTGGCTATATAATCAACCACATCTTTCTTTATTCTCAGCCATAAATATTGGCTTCTTACTGCTGCAATTGTATTTTGGTATCCCGAATAACCAACATATGGTATATTGTGCATCTCCTTCAACACTAAATCCCTCAAATCCAGAGTGTTAGGAACATAAAATTTTTCCTTGAACAAGAGGACTCCATCCTCTCCCAATCTATAGTCCTTAAATTTCAGTTGTACATTTTCTCGTTGCAATCCTTCTATCCTTGTGCATAATGTTGATCTGATCTTACCACTTCCAAAATTCTACTTTTAAAATCTGAACAATACATGCTAATGGCTACAACACACATTTCATGCACCCTCCTATTGAGTGCATTAGCCACTTTATTCTCTTTTCCCTTGATGTGATTAATATCGAAATCATATTCACTAAGAAATTCTAGCCATCTTGTTTGTCTAGCATTCAATGTCGGCTTCTCAAATGGGTGTTTTAGACTGCTATGATCTATCTTCAATTTGTATTTTCTACCCATGAGATAATGCCTCCACATTTCTAAGGCATGAACTATGGTTGCCAACTCCAAGTCATGTGTAGCATAATTTCTTTCATGCTCCTTGAGCTTCCTTGACTCATAACATATGACACTCTCATTCAGTGTAAGGACTCCATCAAGACCTTCCTTGCATGCATCTGTGCACACAACAAAATATTCATTTAGATCTGCAACTTTTAGAATAGGTGCACTAGTCAAGAATTCCTTTAAGTGCTGGAAACTCTTCTCACACTTAACAATCCATTCAAACTTTGTTCATGTAGTATTCCAGGTACAAAATAATATGTAGAACATAAATATTTTAGCTAGAAATGGCAGAACAAAAATGATATAACCAGAACAATACCAGAATAATACCAGAATAACACTAGAAAGAGCACCTTGATTAATGATAGAAATGTTCACTTGCCTCTTAGAGGGGGAAACCTCTAGCAGAGAAGAACTCTATTACAATAATATCCAAGACAAAACTTCTCATACCCTCTACTCTTATTTATACTAAATCTATCTATCCAAAAGAACAATCTAGAGGAAGATCCTTCTAGAAGCGGAAGCTTCTATTAGGTCTTCTTACATTTGACTTATTCCTCCTTATTGTTGAGCCTTATTAATATCTAACTTTATTACATGGAAATATATTATTCTACCCACTTGAGGGGTTAGGTAGGTTAGGTCCCTAACGTGCCCTCCCCCTTAAAATCAACCTTGTCCTCAAGGCTTGAGATGAGAAAATTGTTGTAGAATGTTAGTTGTTTCCAAGGTGGCATCTGTTGGAGTTGTATCTTTCCATTGGACTAACACTTCCTTGATGGTGTGCTGACGAAGACGATGCTCAGACTGGTCCAAAACAACTTGTGGCTACAACCATATGGATCATTTTTCATCCAACTTGGGAAGAACATAGTTACCAACTTAATGAGAATCGTGACCTCAAAACGAGAACTCTAGCCCTTAAAACCCATATTTTTACATGAAAAAACATGAAAAACAACCCCCGAATCAAAAACTGGTGCTACCGGTAGCACCATTTTTTGTAACCAGGTCAAAATTACAACTTTTTTCAGGCATGGGCTTAAAGAATCAAATGGCTTCTCAAACAAACTTTAAAATCAACCCCCAAATCAAAAAGTGGGGCTACCGGTAGCACCGTTTTTTGTAACCGAGTTAAAATTACAACTTTTTTCAAGCATGGGCTTAAAGGATAAAATGGTTCCTCAAAAAAACTTTAAAATCAACCCCCAAATCAAAACGTGGTGCTATCGATAACACCAATTTTTCTGACCGGATCAAAATTACAATTTTTTTCAAACATGACCTTAAAACATAAAATAGTTGCTTAAAAAAACCTTAAAATCAACACCTAAATAAAAACATGACACTACCTAAAGAAAAATGTTTTTTTCTAAACATTAAAATTACAGCTAATTACGACCTAATACAAAATGTGGCCTTGACAACAAATCCCTATACAAATAAAAAACCTAAAATTGGATCCTAAATAGTCACTTGAAAAAAAATGTACTAACTTTTTTTTTTCTTTTCTTAAATTTACATTAAAAAATAAATAAAGAGAAAATAAAAAATCTTCACAAATATATATTTTTTTAATGAAGACAAAAATACATTTAAAAAAATATATTCAAAAGCCAAATTTAAAAAAAACAACAAAACTTAACAAAATGGTGAAAACCAAAGAAAAACTAAAAAGAAATGAAAAAAATTTAAAAATTGATTGGAAAACAATAATTTAAGACAAAAATAAGTTTGTTTTATAAAAAAAAAAAACGAAAAAATACCTTCAAACTTAAAAAAAAAAGAAAAGAAAAAAAAACTAAAAAAAAAAATCAAAATTCAATAAAATATTAAAAAAAATACATTTAAAATATAACATATTTGACAAAACTAAATCAAAACACCTTAAAAAATAATTTGTTTTCATAAATGTATATAAAAAAACTAATTTATGTATGTTTTGTATATACAAACATATATTGTATATGTTTTGTATATACAAACCATATACAATATATGTTTTGTATATACAAAACATATATTGTATATATATGTTTTGTATATATGCGTTAATGGGACCTGGGCCAGGCCCACGGGGGGATGGCGTGATGCCTGACATCGCCTCAGGCCCCTCGCGGGCTTGGTCCAGGTCTCGTGGGTCTTATTCGCTCATGCCAGATTTGGTTTCTTAAATCGTAAACAAATTGGAAGTATTTGAAAAGTGTGTAAGTCTGAAGAGCTTGATTCTATACGCGGAATAGTTTTCAGAACATAGTGTATTTGTATACGGTGGACTTGGAAAACTTCCACTGGTGCCCCGGGCTTCTTGATTCAATATGTATTTGTATCGACGTCATGACAAAATTTTCTAAGGGCTCGCTAACTCAAAGCGTGGTGAGACACACAAGTTCTAACACTCCAGTCCAAGTCCATAGAAAGAGCCACCAAGTTCCGACGCTCCAATCCGAAGAATACCATTCAAACGCATGGTAGAAATGCATTCCCATTAGGGTTAACGATAAAATTGTGACGACCATCAATAAAATTGTTAGACATTATTGTTGCTTCTATTATTTTTTTTATGATTAAAAATGAGTATGAAATGAAAGAGCGTATTGTTTCTTCTATTATTTTTTTTATGATTAAAAATGAGTCTGAAATGAAAGGGCGTTTAATACATGTTATATATTTTTTTATGATTAAAAATGAATCTGAAATGAAATGGCGTATTGTTGCTTCTATAATTTTTTTTATGATTAAAAATAAGTCTGAAATGAAAGGGCGTTTAATACATGTTATAGTGCCATCCTAATTATTGGGAAAGTGATATAATGAACAAAATAAGAAACACACATTTTTTTCACTCACACATTGTTGCTAAAGTGATATAGCTAATATGGAAAAATATACTAGACCCCATCATTTGATAACTGAAAATGTTTTATTGGATGGGCAATAATTTGAGACCGCTCATGTCAATCATCAAAGGATATTATTGGTATATTCGATGGAGTAAATATGAATTACTATAGTTTCTTCTAATAATGCCCCCCTCAATTACTATAACATTTTTTAATATTCACTCCAGAGAAGTTGGTATATAAACAATGCAATAAAATAATAAAATCCGTGTATATATTTTTATATACAAAAGATAAATTATATATGTTTTTATATAAGTTTGTTTTCTTATATATATTTATGAATTTGTTTTCATTTAAATTTTATTTTTTAAGATTTTTTATATAAATTTTAATTTTTTTTATTATAATTTTAATGTTTTTTAATTCATTTTTGTTAATTATTTTTTAAATTTTGTATTGAAATTTTAATTTTAGGTTTTTTTAATATATTTTTTAATTTTTTTAGGTTTTTTCCATCTTTTTAATGTTTTTTTTTATATTTTTTTTTTACTTTTTTCTTTATATATTTTTAATTTTATTGGATTTTTTTCCTCTTTAGTTTTTAAAATTTTTCTTCAATAGTTATTTTAATATAAATTTGTTTTTAAATGTTTTTTTTTAAATTTCAATTCTTTTTGTTTTCTTATTTTTTTAGTTTTTAATTGATTCTAAAAAAAATGAATTATATCTTTTTGGTAAATATTTAAAAATAGTGTTATTTAACTACAAATATTTTCAATGTATTGAATTAAAGGTAAAACAATGTGTTAAAAATGATATTTTTCAGCATATTTAAAAAGTATGGAATCATAACTTAATTAGGGACACACAATTATATGAAAAATCTTGATTTAAAAAAAACGGTCTACAACATTTTTAACAATGGATGGAGCATGGAAATATGATTAAAAACACCATTGAGATTTTTTTTTTTTTTTTTTGAACAATTTGAAAATAAATGAAAATACAAGCATTTAAAAACAAAAAAGTGGAAACCTTATGTATCAGAAAATTTAAAATATCAAAAAAACACCTAAAAAGGGAGGGGGGGTGCTACCGGTAGCACCATTTTTAAAAAAATGGTAAAAAACTTGACCCCCATTGGTAACTATGTTGAAGGCTGGTTTGAGTTTGGCACTTAGTTCCAATCACCTTCTTTAAGCAAGAGACATGAAAAACAAGATGGAGCTTAGAAGAAATAGGCAAAACTAACTGATATAACACCTATCCCACGCGCTTGAGAAATGTATAAGGACCATAAAATTTGGGCACCAATTTCTGAAAATGTTTAGCCTTGAGTGAAGTTTGTTTATAATGTTGCAGTCAAAGAAATAGTTGGTCTCCTTAAAAATTTGACGTTCTAAGAAACCTTGATCGGCTTGTTGCTTCATGTGATTCTGAGCCATGACCAAATTCTCTTTGAGGGTACAGATAATAGCTTCTCGAACTATAAGCATTTGGTCGACCACCTGAACCTTCGAGACACTTGTCATGTAGGAGAGAACATAAGGTGGATTTTGTCCATATATTGCTTCAAAAGGAGTCATGCAAGTAGTTGTATGGTAAGAAGTGTTGTACCACCATTCAACTAATGGTAACCATTGGGCCCATTGATTTTCCTTTCAAAGGAAAAACACCTCAAACAAGTCTCCAAACACTTGTTGACAACTTCAGTTTGACCATCAGTTTTGCGATGATAGGCTGTGCTGAGATGCAATTGGGTGCCCTGTAGCCTGAACAGTTCTTGCCAAAAATTGTTGGTGAAAGTGGGATCTCGATCAGAAGCAATAGAATGAGGCATGCCATGAAGCTTGAAGACATGATCCATGAAAAGTTGAGCCACAATGGATGCAGTAAATGGATGTTGAAGAGCACAAAAATGAGCATACTTGGAAAGACGATCAACTACCACCATGATGACTGACTTATTTTCTGATTTAGGTAATCCCACAATAAAATCCATAGAGATGTCCCTCCAAATAGTGGGTGGAATTGGAAGCGATTGTAGTGTGCCAGGGGATTTGATTGTTTCTCCCTTGTTACATTGACAAACATCACATTCTACCACAAAAGTGTGAACATCCTTTTTCATACCATCCTAGAAAAAAGAACGTTTGACCCTGTCATAGGTTTTGGTAAACCCTGATTGCCCAGTTGTGGGTGTAGCATGAAGCTCAAAAAGCACTATGGATTTAAGTTGTGACTATTTACTTAAATAAAAATGACCTTTGTAGTGAAGCACATCATTGTTCCAAGAGTACCCTGGGGAAACCATAGAATTGTCTTGCAATTTTTGGATTAGATGCAAAATTTTAGGATCTTGTAGCCATTCCTGGTGAACATCTTGGAGCCAATCTAGTACAATAAAGGATAGGGATAAAAGGGACCCCTCATCTTCATATTTTTGAGAAAGAGTGTCAACAACCACATTTTATTTACCTTTCTTGTAAATGATCTCATAATCATATCCAAAGAGCTTAGTTACCCATTTTTGTTGCTCTGGAGAGGAAGGTTGTTGCTCCAGAAAACACTTGAGGCTTTGATGATATTTCTTAATTTGGAAGCATTTCACCAAGAGATAAGGGCGCCATAGATCCATTGCATACATAATAGAAATCATTTCATTTTCATAGATTGATTGGCCCAAATGGTGTTCTGACAATAGTTTGTTGGTAAAGGCCAAAGGTCTTCCCTCTTGCATAAGGCCTGCTCCAATTCCTCTCCTGGAGGCATCACATTCCAGAACAAAGGTCTTTGTGAAATCAGGAAGGGCCAAGACCATATTAGTGCACATAGCCACCTTCAATGCTTGAAAGGCCTAATCAACTACGGTAGTCCAAGTGAAAGAATTCTTTTTAAGGAGAGCAGTGAGAGGCGCCACAATCTTTCCATAATTTTGAACAAACTTGCAATAATATCCTGTTAATGACAGAAAACCACACAAGATTTTGATACTCTTGGGGTGAGGTCAATCCTACATTTCTTCAATCTTCTTAGGATCCACCCAGACACCAGCCTTGCCAACAATATGACCCAAGTACTCGACTTCTAAGGTGCCAAAGGCACATTTAGAGTGTTTGAGGAAAAGTTGATGCCGAGAGAGTAGATGGAGAACTTGATCCACATGGTCAAGATGGGATTGCCAAGTTTTTCTATAGATGAGAATATCATCAAAGAAAAATAAGACAAAATTCCAGATAAAAGGATGAAAGACATGATTCATGAGGCTTTGGAAGGTGGAGGGGGGAATTACACAGGACAAAGGGCATGACCAAGAACTCATAGTTACTCTCATGAGTTCGAAAAGAAGTCTTGGGGATGCCAACATATTGCATACGTCTCTGGTGTTATCCAAAATGCAAGTCAAGTTTAGTGAAGTATTGAGCACCACTCAACTCATCCAAGAGATCATCAATAACATGAATGGGAAACTTGTCCTTGATGGTGAGTTTATTAAGGGCACTAAAATCAGGACACATGCACAAAGTACCTTATTTTTTAAGAACCATGACCACAGGAGAAGAATAAGATTTGGTACTGGGGAAGATAAAACCCTCTTGGAGCAAGTCCTGCACTATTTTCTCAATTTCATTCTTTTGGGAAAATGGATGACGATAAGGGTGAACATTGGGAGGAAGACTGCCAAGAACAAGGGGTATCGAATGATCATAAACACCATGAGAAGGTGGAAGTCCCTGAGGAGTGTAAAAAACAACTTGGTGTTTGGAGACAATAACTTGGAGGTCAGGATGCACAGAGGGTGTCTCAACCACTTGAATAGAATGGAGTTGAGAAATAATACCGGAGTGGCCCTTCTTAAGGATATTTTCATGCGATGGGAACTAATGATCTCAGAAGAACCAATTGTGAGACCTTGGAAGTGATACCTTTGTCCCTCTTGGTGGAATTGCATGGTTAATTCCTTAAAATACATAAGAATGGGACCCAAAGTCCATAACCATTCAACACCTAGCACAATGTCACAACCACCCATTTCAATGGAAAACATATGATATTTCAGGTGGTAATGACCAATTTGAAGACATACATTTTCACAACGCCCACCACATTTCATGGACCCACCATTGGCTATCATGATTTGAAAATTATTGAAGGGACAAATATAACAATTGGTTTCCTGGGCAATGCGACGATGAATAAAATTGTGGGTGCTACCACTGTCAACAAAGATGATGACCTTCCTATGCTTAATATATCCAATGAGATTGAGGGTTTGTGGAGCAGGAAAGCTAATGAGGGCATGTAAGGAAATGAGTGGTTCAACTTAAAGTGGGTCAGCGAGCTCCTGGGTAGCATCAGGAAGGGAGGGCTCTTCAACAAGTGGAACTGTCACATCTTCTTCAAGAACATCTTTGGAAATGGCCATAAAAAGTTTTAGTTCCTTACACTTGTGCCCCGGAAAATATTTTTCATCATAATTATAGCAAAGATCCTTCAATTGGCATTCAACCATTTCAGCCCTAGTTAATTTTTGGACCTTGAGGGGAGTGACAAGGGGGTTAGGATTAGTGGGTCTAGGGCGAGGAACAAAAGAGGGTTTTTTGTTCCAGAAAAAAACAACTTGTTGGGCCTCTTTAGCATGTTTAGTAGCTTCCAACCAAGTCTGAGGGTGGGCCATGAGAACATGGGATCAAATTTCATCCTTTAGGCCACTGATAAAGAATTCACGGAAGAAAGCATCTAACATGCCCTCGGTTCGAAAATCTAAATGCTCAAAAGAAGTTATAAAGTATTCCATTATGCCTGACTGTTTCAACTTGGTCAAATGACCGAGATAGTGGGTATCAGTGTCAAAGCCGTCATAGAGATATGCAACAAACTGGGTCCAGGAAATATACCCCTGACATGAATTTTTACACAATTTCCACCATTGCCATCGTTCAGGATATAGATAGAGGAAAACATAGCAAAGTTTGGCCAACTCATCAGTAATACCATGCAAAGAAAAATAATGCTCCATTTGAGTGACCCAACTCGTAGGATTGGAGACATCAAATTTATTGACCTCGACGTGGGGAATATGGGGGCCGCGATGAAAGGATTTGGATTGAAAATGCAGAGAATGAGAGGAATAAACAAAATCTAGTTGGTCCGAGGAGGAAGGACCCAGAGGGCGATTCAACAACTGGTTGAAAACAGACTGAAGGGTGCTAAATTGGTTTGTGAATTTGGCTTCCATGGTGTCAAATTTGTGTTGTACTTGGGTCTCTAATTGTGCAAGGTGGGAATTGGTAGATCCAATATCAGATGTCATATGTTGTATGGAGTCCTGGGCTAGATTGATGGAAGCTTGCAGGTCTTGGTTGTGAGTGGTGGCCATTTGGAGAGGGGAAGTGAGGGTAAGGAAAAATGGGTGGGTGGGACCACAAAAAAGGACTTATAAGTGATAGGTACCACAAAGATCATGATGAGAAGGGAAATATAATGGAATAAGTGGAAACAAAGGGAAGTTGAGAAGGGGTTAGGTCCACTAAAAAAAAATATTAAAAATGAAAGGTATGACTACGATCAGGGAGAAAAGGGGAATCCAATGAGATAGGTCCCAAATAAGTGTTTCGTCGGGACCACTATACCTTTTTTTTTACTCCCGTGGAGTTATAATCCAGCCTAAATAATACTGTAGTGATGCAAATCCCAAATGATTAACAAGAATAAATTTGTAGTAATTTTGCAACCAGAATGAAGAAGGAATAGTTGCGCAGCAATAGATATTATCTGTTCTGTTTTTGTTTCTGTCCCAAGGGGTAACGTATTCAGGGTTTGTATAGATAAGGGTTTTCCCTATGCTATAACTCTCTGATATACGTGCGGGGTCCAATAGTATTACTCATCCCAATATCTTAGGGCATCAACTAAGGAGGCTAGACCATTCCTTTAGCCATACTACCTGACTACCCAAGTACTAGAGAGTATCTTCCCGAGTGTTGTTCTTAGTGGCACTATAACAGTCAGGTGGCCAATCGATTTATCTATGGAGGGATTTAGGAGGCCGATCCATATACATGTGTTTTCAGATGTGCTTCCACTCGAAGGGGTACCAACAAGGGTTACAAAGGTGGCCAACATATGTGCACTTGAGTACCTCTTGTATTTCTTGCATGTATTACTCCCCGACCACGAGTTTATGCATGTAACGATAAATCTTTGTAGATTTAAGACGCCGGAATACATCTCTAGCTTGAAAAAAATTAACCCACAATTTTCTGTCGAGGAAAGTGCTCTGATACCACTTGTAGTATTCCATATATAAAATAGTATGCATAACATAAATATTTTAGCTAGAAATGGCAGAACAAAAATGATATAACCAAAACAATACCAGAAAGAGCATCTTGATTAATGATAGCAATGTTCACTTGCCTCTTCAAGGGTGAAACCTCCAGTAGAGCAGAGCTCTATTACAATAATATCCAAGACAAAACTTCTCATACCCTCTACTCTTATTTATACTAAATCTATCTGTCCAAAAGAACAATCTAGAGGAAGATCCTT
>JASDQU010308848.1:26017-36883 GCA_032191745.1 Picea mariana | reverse complement strand
AAGCTCCAAATTTAGTGAAACTAGTGAAATTCCATAGTAGTTTTGGTACAAATTTTAGAATCATATATAAAATATTGGACATGTGGCATTATGTACAAGTCATCTCTCTAGAAAATACAAAACATAAACAAGTTTTGGGAAAGTTGCCATAAATTTCACTTGGCACATCAAATTTTGGTCATACCTATGGCATTGTAGAGAAGAAATATTAGAGTAATATTGGCCAAAGTTTCATATTCAGAAGGGCCAAAATTTCATAGATACATCAGATGGATGGTTGGCTAGAAGGACATACTCCAAATCATGGTTTTAAAAGGTATGCTAACTTAAAACTATCATAAATTTTGATTGGAATGTTTGATTGAGGTGTTTAAAAAGCCATTGGAAAGAAAAAACATAGGAAAATGTATTTGAAAAATTAAGATAACTATTTTGAATCATCATTTATAAGATATCGAAGTTGTAATTGGAAAGTTTGTTAGACCTCAAATAAGATATAATGGAAACACGTATGTTTTATGGCGATTAACATAAAGATAAAATCAATCCCATGGAATGGTTAAGAATGATAAAGAAAACTAATTTGGGTCCTTGTTTGGAAAGTAATCATTTTGGGGTGAAGCTTGGGAATGGTGGATGAGTATTGATAAAGATACTAGAAAAAACATGACATGGAAAGAATTTGAAAAACTCCTCTCAAACAAATGGATTGTTGGCCCATGGTTTTGAAATTTTTTTTACTCACCGGTTACCATTTTTTACCACATTTAACTCATACTAACTCATATATGTACCAAGTTATTACCTTCTTTCCATGTTTTCATGTGTTCCTAAAGTCAAGCACCCTTGACAAGCTATAAGAGGTAAATATTGTATATTATTCCTAATTTCCTATGTCTTTGATGAATTAGATTGAATGTCTAGAACATATTTACTAATGATGTTTTGTTTAGCGCATTTCTGGTACCTTAGTTCACTTCTCATACCACCAACTCATTCTAGTATCGATAGTGCATTGTAGGACCCGGTGGCATTCATTGGCATACTTCCGAAATTCTTGTTCCAAATCAACCACTTAGGTTTTGAAGAAGAACAATCAGAGATCGTTTTTTGTCCATGAGATCACACCTAGGTTCGATTCTCAAGGTGCAATCCTTTGATCAAGTGTGCAGACGATTTCTTTGTGTGCAGGCTAGTAATAAAACCATCTTTGGCAACAAAATTCATTGTCACGATATGGTGGATACTATTT
This sequence comes from Picea mariana, assembly GCA_032191745.1. Taxonomy (NCBI): domain Eukaryota; kingdom Viridiplantae; phylum Streptophyta; class Pinopsida; order Pinales; family Pinaceae; genus Picea; species Picea mariana. The sequence goes on along the minus strand of JASDQU010308848.1, from coordinate 35,631 downwards.
GTATGCACTCGTTGTCATGAAAATAGTATGAATATCATTATAACTTATTTGATTAGTAAAGGAGTTATTTTATAGTTATAGCTACTTTCTCGAATGTCTAAAATCACCATTTTGTTCATGAGAAATAGGGGACGCAACTTTCACATCAAGTCAATAGCAATTGTGGCAGAATGTGCCTTTATATGTATCAACGCATAATATAGTAAAAAGGAGTGAAGTTGGAGATTATTGGTGTCATATTATTTCAGAGTTTAATAATTTTATAAATGTTGATATTCTTGTTGTATTCCCTGTTAGCACTCCTTTCTGTCTTAAGCAATTTCAAAGAAAACATTTTGCTATGGGAACTTTTGGTAACGCCTTCATTAACTTTTGGCAGGAAATGCTCGGGATTCACATTTTATGGGATTTTGACTTCTTTTAAGCCAATTTCAAATTTGGCTCTCAACCTTTTATGTAGGGTGTCTTAAACAATTTCAAAGAAAACATTTCGCTATGGGAACTTTTGGTAACGCCTTCATCAATTTTTGGTAGGAAATGCTCGAGATTCACATTCTATGGGATTTTGACTTCTTTTAAGCCAATTTCAATTTTGGCTCTCGACCTTTTATGCAGGATTTAATTACTTTTATTTAAAAAAATATTGGGCCCAAAGTCCTTATCTCCAACTATTCGAACTGTCGAGCCAAGCACCTACACCAACGCACAACACGATTTAACACCACCTAGCCCAAGGCACATGTACAAGCGCCAAGACACCAAGGAGGAGGGGATCAAGTCAAGTGCACTACGCGACAAAATGTATTTTGAACACTTAACCTTATAAATTATTAAATTCTAATACTTTTTCTACGTGTGGGATATATCCACTCCATAAATCAAACCACCATTCATTTGCAAGTCCAGATGTCCAACATAGATGCCAAGCGCAAGTCACATGGAGGAAGAGCTCACAAAGAGAAAGAAATCGCCAACAAAGGAGAGCGCCTAAGTGTCCAATGTCGGGCTCACTCTGCAATTGAATGCCAATATATGATTTCTCCATTTAATGCATCATCCAGATAAGTGCCCAGTGTTGAAGATGAGCTTAATTGAAAAATGCGCCAAAGAGATCCTGGCGGTTTCAAGGGAAACGATCTGGTCCTGGACAAGGAGAAAGCTCGAGTGTTGATCGAGGGCGCAAAATATAGAAATGTATCAAGCATTCGATCTGTTAAAAAAAAGGGCCAGATGTTAATACGAGCACTAAGGCTGAGTTTTCAGATCAAAGGGCACCTGGATTTAACGTTGAAGCTGAGGTAAATGCTTGTAGTTTGTAATTCATATGTGAAATAGTTTGAGTGAGCAGGACAAGTATTTTCACATGTTCCCCTTCAATCGACAGAGAATCCCGCCCCGAGCCTCTCTCGAGCCATTATATTTGGTGGAAAAACTTGAAAAGGGAGATGCATCTTCTAGATTGCATTGGGAAGTGAAAAAGGTTACAGCAGCAAAAATAAGTGCACATTCTTCAGAAGGTTACATCTTCTAGAACATTCTTCTTCAATCGTGCACACGTTGTTTCTTGGACAAGATCTGCGAAATGCACTGAGATTTAAAAATCATCAGTGGTGATTGCAAAGTGCTCGAAGTGGTTCCACTATTTCATGGATATTATCAGTGTTTCCAGATAGCACAAAATCAATTCCATATCACTGATTTTCATGTACAGAATCAACAACAACACAAATCAATATTTCAAGGAAACAGTTATAGAGATTTCATTCAACTTTTTAGGAAAAGGATTTCAAAACCAACAACCTCAGTTATATAAGGCCCTTTACAACCAATTCTAGTTTTAGATTAATTTATTTTATATTTTATTTCCTGAAAACCAGCAACAATTTGTGTATTGTTTTGACTATTTAAACTATACTTTTGTAAATAGTGAGAGGGGAAAAAAAGAATTCAGAGGACTATTTTTGTACTCTCTGGTTTTAATTGAAAATCTTTCAGAGCTCTTGAGATCATTCGATTTATGTAAATACTTCAGCAGAGAATAAAATCCTTGGTTAGTGTGTGCTTTCATTCATGTGTTCCATCTTCATTATTCTTTCTTGAGCATTTTTACATTGTTATATGGTATATGACTATGTTTATTGTGCTGAAAAGGTTGTCTCAAAGGATTTGATGTAACCTTTACCACATTGATGCTTAAACACATAAATCTAATTTATAAAGTATTTCTAAGTTAAGATTTGTTCTTCTATTGCATATGATCATTAAAGACCAGGTTTATCTTTAGTGGGATTATCAGTTTTGTGTATCTTTCTTCTTTTGAACCTAACCATCTAAATCTGTATCACTAGCCACAAAGTTTTGTTTTCCTGACTTGCTGCACATAGGAAAGTGATCTCAATAGCTCAAACCTTAAACCATATTGATATAAAAAGTGTGACCCTTCCACCTGCAAACCTTAAACATTATTGAGCATTTGAAACAAGATGTTCTAGGCTTGTTCCTAAGCAAGTCCAGGAACAACTTCTAGTGCTAACATTACCAATTGCACCTGGTTAATGACAAAACACATTTCTTCATCATTGTTTAAAGTGTGATTGTGTGAGATTGTTTTTTAGTTAGCTCGATATCTAGTTGGGAGGGCCCACCATCCCGGATTGTGTAGCTTTGATGTACCATAGCTAGGTAATTTGTGCTAACATCTCATTTCTACAATTTATGTTTTAAGCCTTGTTGCCCCCCCCAACAGTCCCCCTTGAATTTTCTGTAAAACTTCAAGGAGACCCCCTTGACAATTCGAAAATATCGTTTTCATGACATTCGACTCTATCTTACTTGATCTCAGAAGATGATTTTATGGATTATTTTGGTGTGATGGTTGGCTTGTAATGTAATAACTTCACAAAATTGTATCGACTAGATCTTTGGTATTTTGATAGTCCTTTTATCTTTTTTTATTTTTTCTTATTTGAGTGGTTTGCTTTGAATTGTGTGAATATTTTGTGATTTAGATGTTTCCATTGGACATTATTACATTGAACATGCTAACTATTCAAAGTGACTTTAACATTGGTTCTTTATTCTTATATCGATTATTTTTCATTTTGGATTTCTTGATTTTCAACATGAAAATTCAAAACAAGAGTATGAAGGATTTCATGATGCCTTTCAATGATTAACAAATAGTTTCATAACATGTTTTTATTTTCAGGTCTTCTCTGTTGGTTAATGAATGAAAACTCTGGTTATAATCATGATTCGACAATGGAATCCAAGAATAGATTTATTATTACTTTTATACACTTGTTCTTGTTTTCTTAATACTATTTGATGATATTTAAAAAATGAATGATCTCATTTGAGCATGAGCTAGAGAACTAGATTTCGATGAATAATCAAGACATGACTTGCTTTGGTCTTAGTCCTAATGGTCACAATCCTTATCATGACTTAAAACTATGAACAATGGTTAAATTTTCTTTATGTATTTGGACCTTTCATTTGAATTACATGACATTACAAAAGTCATTACTATAAAATTTCTTGTTGCTATCATGTCATGATTTTCAAGTCATTATTGTTATTACTTGGTCATTATGCAAAGTTATTTTCAATTAATTGTTTTAATGATCGTTCTTAATAACCATGTAATTCAAAAAACTAAATTGATTACATGTTACACTATGTTTAAGACATTTGGCTAATAAAACAATTGATAATTGCATTGTTTACCGTCAATTAAATGGAAAAGTGGCCAAGGTGAGTGACATAGAAATTTTAATGGATAAGACAATAATAACAACAATTACCCATTTGCAGGTAGAAAAAGAAAAGTGGCCCAATGATCTAGGTGGATATCGGTGGCCACCCACCTATTCCATTGGCTCGAAAAACAATTTTCCACCTTGACAGTTTTTCGGGTTCCAAACTTCCGGGGCTGTTTTGAGGCCCTTAACGACGTTTTTTGGGATTTGGGGCCAGGTGACTATTAAAGATATTGACTTGGGCTAGCTGAAAATTGTTCTTCTCGGTTAGACCTTTCCAACGGGATGTTGTGCATCTAAAACGAAGATCGTATGCAAAAGTTACGACCCCGGGGAGTTGATGTACTAACTTACCCAAACGAAGCCCACATGACTTTTGGCGCTTCATCTCCTAGGGTTAGGTTTTTGGATGTTTAGGGTTTTTGGAATTCCTATTTATTGTAAAAGGCCTTCAGAGACTCATTGTAACCATCTTCTTGCGAATGAGCACAATCGTCACATCTCTTCTCAGAGATAAGCCGCCACCATTCCAACAAGCTTGTTTTCCGCTGCATTTTACAGTCTCAGCCTATTTCCTTATTGAATAGAAAACCAGTTTTATTGTATCTCTGTTATTTTTTGTTAAGCATATTTTAATAATATGTATTCATTTCCTTCTGCTCATAATATCCAGATTAGTGGTATCAGAGCGGTCTGCTCCTTGTCTTCTTAATGCATGTCCCCAACGAGGTCAGGGTACAAAGAATTGGGTCTCGAGCTTGTTTCTGTTGAGGAAAAAATCTCTCTCACGCCCAAGCGGCCTCTCATGACTGGAGAAAAAAAGATGACAGAATAGGAGATTCTTTCAAAATATTGCTTGAGGAATCCCTCACGCAACAAAGGAACGAGATGATGGATAATTTTGCGCAAATCCTTCGACGACTACCAACAGGCGACACATCTTCCTCGAGCGGAGGCGCCACCCCCTTCAAGGTTCAAATCAACTTAGATATTCCTATATTTGAAGGTCAGATAGACATAGATGCGATAGAAAAGTGGTTGAATCTACTAGAAGGGTATTTTTTTGTCCATAACTTTTTGAATAGAGGAAATATTACTTTTATGCTCTTCAAAGCCATTCCCCATGTCAAAGATTGGTGGGAAACTTTCTGTGAGCAAAAGGATGTTAAATTTGGCAACATCGATAATCATTGTCCAATTAGAGGCCATATGGGCCACCCTGAGGCTAGCCAGGGAGATTTGAAGAATCAACCAGTCTTGTGAGGTATTGAAGAAATCCAAGGGGAACATACAACCTCTATGAGTCAAACCAAAAGTCAGGAAAAATGAGATGCTATGTGAGTCCAATGCAAAATTCAGGGGGAATGTACAACCTCTGTGAGCATAGACAGTCTAGTGCAAAAGTCAGGGGGAACGTACAACCTCTGTGAGCATAGTGTTAGCAGATAAATCGATAGGTGCAGACACTAACATATCTCCCTAGATCCACCTGGATCTAGAACAAAACAGGACAGGACATGACTCTTTCCCTAAGTTGTAATCATTGAATCTACTACTAAGAAGGAATGAGTGACATACCTTTATATCGCTTCCTTAGGTCTCTGTTGTTCCCGCTTCTCTCCGATGCTCTTGTGAAATTAGGTCCAAGAAAACACAAACCAACCAAAGTGAAGATAGCAAAGTATATTCAATGTCAACCTATGCATATGATCAAGGAGTTATGCAATAAAATAAGAGTGATTTTATGGGAAAGGGACATGCTACTGTATTATATTAAATGAAATTAGAAGATACAACCGGATCGCCTTGATGTCGCAAGCTTCCTTTCGGTGACCCTTGGTTCCAACACACACACTTGCTCTATATTTTCATGAAAAAGATCCAATACAACTTGATAGACCAAATAGAGTCTTCAAGCTTCTGTCCAAGCATAGTTCTTCACACATTCCTTTCACCAATTCTTCATTCAATATTGCTTAACCTTTTCCATGAGAAACCTATCAATATATAGGAGAAGGAGGGATGGTTACATGGATGAGGATGATCCCACCAAATTTGAGAAGTCAGTAGGATGGCAACCATGCGAATGCCAACTCATTTTCTAGAAGATTCCCTTCTAGAACCTTCATGACCTCTTCTCTTCTTCAAGATTAAAAACATGTTTGCACCCTACCTATAGAGCAGGCTGTGAACAGTTCACACCCTAAGTGTGGGTGGTTTGCGAGAATGAGGGATTTTTGCACCTTGTAACATAGGGAGCCTGCGAACTCATCTTAAAAATGTGTTTTTTGGAAGAAGACAACAATCACCTTTCTCAGGCAAAAAGTCCTTGTAGGAGCCTGAATACATCACTTGTAGAGACATCACCAGAGTGACCAAAACCATGTGTAACATAATGCCCCCCAAAGTATGAGGCTGGAATCTGTGACAATCGAAATACTTTGTAAAATGCGTGTGTGTGTCAGAAACTAGGAGTGCGCCTAATCGAAAACCTGTAAACAACCAAGCATCTGCAGAGTATAATACCAGTTCTGAGGTAGGCATTCCCATGCTCAGATCACAAATCAATGGAATCATAGACGTAGGTCATGGCCACCAATCATACACCGTGGATCCATGTCGTCAAAATGCTGCATAGCCACCAGAAATACACTATGGATCTATGCGAGAAGACTCGAATTAAGAAGACATAGCCACATGACATACAAAGTGGATCTATGTGCTGATATAAATCACACATAGTCTATTGCAGCCTGGATAAAAAAGATGAGACCCGGGGTCTTCAATCCCGTCACCTAAAAGTATGAATCTAATCATCTCATTACATGTGCTGAAGTTGAACATGGTAGAAACCACTTGATTACTGGTCATTGATGAAAACCATTAACAAGTGTGAGGGAAATCATCATTGAAGTCAATGATTGCCAAGGTACCAAAGTACAATTCGAACGAATGGGAATGCATGGGCTGAAGTCGAGCACTCGGTGGAATCTCTCGATCAGAGATCAATGATGTAAAACCCCTGTCGAAAGCGAAGATACCTGCCATTAAAGCATGCAGGTTCCAAGGTACTAAATGATTTCTAAGTCTCATTTCCGGATAATGAGTCGGAGTCGACGAAATAAGACTCATCATAGGAGGGCCTTGATGTATCCCCCATCAATGACACAAAATAATTAACAGATTTTGAGGATGAAACAAAGTATGAATATGGGTCGAAATGGTCATAGGGAAGGCCGACATAGTAAGAATGGACAACTGCAGATGGACGACTGAATAGAGGGCTCGTGTGAAATTATCTTGAACATATGAACGACACGACCAAGGACTTGGCAGCACTGACTCAAAGATGACCCAAGATATGACTTTGTAGCAAGTCGAACGAGAGACAAATGGATTTCCCAACCAAGATTCAAATGATGAATATGGGGTGTCATGTTCAAGAGAGACACTTACTGCCATTAATATGAATACAAAAACACATCCCTTTCCCAAAATTTCCCCCACCATCTCTGGTGAGTACCTCTTTATTTTTACATAAGCTTCAGGAGGATAACATATGCTTGTCGATGTAAGCTCATCCTTTGGACGAGTCCCTCGGAGTATGTTTAACGAACCCTAGGAAGGAGTGGTTCGGTCCCATTGCGGGTCTTTCGATGTTTGTTTACCGAGTCCAAGGATAGAAAACTCGGGGGGTTTTTCATGTTTTGAGAGTCTGAAAAACATTTAAAGAGAACTCTCCCAGTTCCTTTTTCATAAAAGAGTTCGACGAGACCGAAAAAGTGATAAACTATTGCCCGACGAACATTTTTACAAATACTTTAACGAGCGTGAAAAGAACAAGATCACTCGACAATCTTTTCATTTTTATGGAGCGTGAAAAGAGCTTAAAGGATACTCCCTTAGGTTCGTCGTTTTCGTGTTACCATGACGAGTACGAAAAGACGAGAAAAAGTATACTCGGTTACGTTCTCATTTATTTTCGAGCGTGAGAACGAACGAAGACTGAGCTCGAGGTTTTTTCTATAAAAACCCTAAAAAACTAGTCATACATGCAACAAAAAGAAAAAACACCCGTACCCCCTCGTTCGGACTTCGAAGTTGCTATATCCACAAAAAACCATACTCACAAGGCTATTAGGGCATTAGGTTTTATAAGCAAAGCAATAAAAATAGTATAAAAAATCAATAAAAATAGTAAAAAGTGAATAAATATGGCTAAAAAGGGATTTTTACCATTTCATTGTGATTTTGCCAAAAACTTGTCCAAAATACCTCGTTTTCCCCCAAATTTCCTTGCTCGATTGCAGGAGACACAAGCGATCATTCGGCAAACCGTTTCAGCCAACGAGGTAAGCTCTTGATCTTTCAACTTTTCCATGGTTTATTTTTAGTTTTTATTGGCAATTTTCAGGGTTTTAGGTCCATTTTAGGGTCACACCATGCGCTCAAGCATTCTCGTAGGTGGTCCTTGCGGGACTTGCGAGAATCTCGCATTGTGCAAAAGGGCCACCTGCGGGGGCCAAAAAATGGATTTCAAAGTTTGGTTTTGCTCAATAAAAAATATGCAAGAGTTTAAAACAAGTTGCTGACTCCCCTCTCATGGCTCTTTTGCAGGTGTTTGACCATCACAATGATGGAATGGAGAGAAAGGGAACATGAGGAGGATGATGCTATTGCTGAGAATGACCCGGGTACAATTTTTGCCCTCCGAAACTGTGGGCTATTGAAATTCTTTAGGATTTCAGGCATGAGAGCCCAACTTAGGTTGTTGGAATACTTGGTCCATATGTGGGACATGGACCAATAGTTATTTCACGTGGGAGTCCATACGTTGACCCTAGATATCGAGGATATCTATTTTCTAACGGGGTTGTCACAGTGTGGATACCATGCTACTTTGACTGGAGGCAGAGGTGGCGGGCTCCCTATGAGTGAGTATTGCCATCAGTATTGTGTTCCCGAGGCAGAGAGGAGCAAGGGTAAGGTTGCCATTTGGGGGGTCCAGGATTTGACCTTACAGACCATCTTGTTTGTAGTTTGTTTGTAAAATAAGCATAGATATGAGTTTATTTTTATTTTTTGTATTTTTTTATTATAATAATAATTAAATATTTGATTTAAAACAATACATAATGGAACATTCCATAGTTATTCTCAAATATTTTTGTGATTACTAGGGTTTGATTTTGTTTAGCATGAACAAACGATTTAAATTAGTTGTTTGATTTTGTTTGCTATTATTAATAATATTTTTGATTGTTTTGTTTACGATATCTAATACTCCAGATCATGGAAGAGAGTTGGAATTGCTCGTTTTTGGAGAATAGTTGCTAAAGGATTGAAATGAAAAAACTAAAAAATTGCTTCATTTCTTAGGAGGCGAAATCAAATCTTCATTTATGGGAAAACGATAATTAAATTATGGAAACGCTCACAAACACATCTGTAGAACGAAGCGATTTACCTTTATTGCAAGGATTTTCTCTAGAAACAACACGGTTTGGGAGACACATACATATCTTTGACGTGACATTTTCCAGATATTATGTTGTAGTTGACCTCCAATTTGGCTTTTGTTTGAGTGACCCAGGGATATCAGAGATTGATGTTTAGCATGAAATTAATTAAATTAAATAATTTTATGTAGTCTGGGCTTATAAAAAGAAGATTAAATTTCTCGAAGTAAGGAGGAGAGTCTATGGAGATGAGAAAATAATTTTAATATTTTAGCATTCTTTTTCCTTTAGAGGAATAGGAACATAGGCTCCACCAACAATTGATGGATCAATATTTTCAATAAATAATGATGCATGAATTTGAAAAGTGGTCTCATAAAAGCTCTGTATGAAT
>JASDQU010308848.1:11232-23859 GCA_032191745.1 Picea mariana | reverse complement strand
ATCTGTTTCAAGAACTAATTTCATGGACATATCAGGAAGATGCAGACTAGGAAGATGTTGGACCTTTTGTTTTATAATTTGGACAGCCTGTGTCATTTTATAGGTCCAAGGAAGAGTCTTGCTCAGTCGTTTTTGTAGGATGCGTACATCCTGAGCCTGGTTCTCATAGAACTGGGAAATATAGTTAAGACATCCAAGGAACCTTTGGAGCTGTTTGGTGTCCAAAATTTCATCAGGGAACTCTGTTAGTTTTTTCAGAACATGATCCTGTAACTCAACTCGTCCTTGTGATAGGATCATTCCAAGATATTCTATCTTTGTTTTAGTCCAACAGAGTTTGGGTTTGCTCAAAACCAACCCATGTTTATAAAACAAATCATAAACAATTTCTAAATGATGTACATGCTGTTTGGTATCTACATAATAGACTAACAAATCATCTATGTACACAACAACAAAAGGTAGGTGCCTGAAAATATCATCCATGCGCTTTTGAAATTCTGAGGGCGCATTTTTTAATCCAAATGGCATTACTCTCCATTGATACTGTCCTTGTGGCACCACAAAACCCGTCTTGTATCTATCAGCTGGGACAATTCCTATCTGCCAGAAACCACTCTTCAGATCAAATTTGCTGAAGACATTACACTTGCCAATCTTGGAGAATAAAAGTTCTTTGTTTGGAAGTGGATACCTTAAAGGCAATAGGGCTTCATTGAGAGCACGATAATTAATGACCATCCTTGGTTTGCCGCGTTTTTGTTCAGAATGTTTATTGACATAAAAGGCAGGACATGCCCAAGGACTTCTACTTGGCTCAATAAGCTTTCTCTGCAATAGATCTTGAATTTCAGATTTGCAATATTCAAGCTCTGTTGGGGACATATGATTTGCAGAGGCCTTTTGAGGTCTAGGTGTATAGTCTTCTTTGTATGGCAGATTTACAAAGTATTGTTCCCTGGTCCAGAAAGCATTAGGGGCATCAGAAGTACAATCATTCTCTATCTTTTCTTTGATCTTCTGTATTGCTTCTGATCCATGTGCTTCAGCATGTTTAATTATCTTCTGGATCTTAATGATACTTGTAGTAGACTGTTCTAACTCCTTTTGAGTAGGATTATGGTTAACTCTGCTAACAAAGTCAGTGTTGGTCGGGACAGATACAGGTTTATTACCAAGAGTCAAAACAATACTAGACTGGTTTACAGTCATTGGGAGACATTTATTCACAAAGTCTTGGCCTAACAATATGTCAGACCCAGTATCAAAACTGTACAGGGTTACTGGTACTTTTCTATCTTGGATGTAGATGGGGAAGTCTAGACAGACATATTCTATTTTCATCTCTGTTTTGTTTACAGCTCTGAAAGCTAAGTTTGTAGTCTGCCAGTAGTAGCTAGGAATAGCACCATGTTTTGCACAAGAGTTCATGGCACATGTGTCTACTTGAGCATCCAATGTATAGACAGAGTAACCAGTAGGTTTTATATTTACAGCAATAACAATCCTATCATCCAAGCCTTTCATCATCTTATTTTCAAAGAATCCATATTCTTTTGCCTCTTCAAAGCCTTCACTGAATTCTTTTTCTAATTGTTCTTCTCTTTGTTTCTTTAGAAATGCTAATTCTTCTTTCTGAAGGTTTAATGATTTCCATAGATATTTTACTAAAGCTTCCTTTTCTTTTATTTCTGCTTCTAGTAAGAAAATAGCATTATCTAAAGTATTTTCGTCTTCTTCATCTGCTTGGATGAGAGCTTTCTGTCTTGACTCAATTAGAGATTTCTGCTTAGTGTCACTCATTTGTGTTGGGACACGTTTGGCAGCAGCATATTGCACAAATTCGTCATCGGTGGGAGTGTAATGCTGGATACTCACCACGCTTGGCTGTTGCAGGGACTGAATTTGGGCATTGACTTGGTTTAACTGAGAGGAATAATAATCTAAAAGGGAAAACTGTCCAGGGGACATAGTAGAAAGTTTGGAGCGTAAGTCATCACGTTGGCGGAAAAGACTGTCAATGTCGACTATGGAAGACATAAACATTTTAATTTCAAGAAAATTCATGAGCTCAGGCTCTGAAGAGGAAGAGGTATCAGAATCAGAAACAACAGATGGGGAACTTTCCCTTTCGTCATCAAATGAATCTTCAGAAAGTGAAAAGTATTCACCTTCTGAACGGTGTGAGACCAAATCCCAATCTTGAGGTTCATATGTGGTTTGAAACAGATTCATCAGTTTAACTTGGGTTTTGGTTTTAGACCGCAGAGGACACTGAGACGCCCAGTGGCCAGGCTTCTTACAGATAAAGCATGAGGACTGCCTAGGCTTCCTAGGGTGTTGTCTTTTTCTGAATAAGAATTTCTTCTTGGGTTTAAAACCTCGAGACTTCTTAGTAGGTTTAGACTTGGATTTATAGGGACAAGAAGTATCAGTATGAGTTGTTTTATGATGTTTTCTTTTAGTCTTAAAACAACCATAGCTAGAGGTTTCCTCAAAGAGCTCACATGCAGAGGATGCTAATCCTAAATGTTTTTTCATGGATTTAGCATTCTTTCTTCAGATACACTCTTCTTGTATAGCAAGAATAACTTGTTCATGTAATCCTGCCAAAGAAAGAGTTTCCATTTCAATGTCTTCATCAGTTAGTCTTTTCCTTGCTAATTCAGGAACAGGATTGGGAAGGGAAGATAAATACTTCCTCAGATAGGCAGTGTTTCTAGGGTCTGGAACTTTATAGAGAAGTGCTTGCATTGTACAGAAGTATTTTCTAAGATCTTTAAGATCAGAGAGTTTCTGACTCATGAATGTATCAGCATAGTGGGACATATTAACTCTAATGTCACCATAGAATTCATGAACTACTGCTTTACAGAGTTCATCTATGGGTTTTTCATGTTGAATGATTATGAGTTTACTAGTGTCTGAAACTCTTTCCCACCAAAAACTGAGATTTCCTCTGAAACCCCAAGTGATTCTCAAAGCAAGATCACTCCAAGAGACCTTATCTTTATATAGCATTTTCTGGGTTTTTGCCCAGGCATGCCAGCCTTGGATCATAACTTCTATATCAGATCTTTCTTTACAATCTATGTTAGACACAGGAGCAATATCTCCTTGTTTTAGAGAAGTTTGTCCTTGACCATCAATATCCATTGCTGCCTTTTTTCCACTGGTGTATCTGGCATTACACCATTGTTCCCAAGTCGGTGTCCTATTAGTGCCGTGATGGCTAGATTCAGGTTGTTTGGGCTTGACATCAGCATCTACCATTTTGATACAAGAAGAAAGATTTGGAGATTGGATATGTACAAGAGCTAATTGATTAGCTAAGCTTTCTTCTTTAGCTTGCTGGATTTTACTTTCTAAATCTGCTCCTTGAGACTGAACTAGTCTCAACTTGTCTTGGAAAAGCTGTAATATTTGTGAAACCCTAACAAGGACAGGGTTTGGGATGCTAGAATCTATTCTTTTGAAAGTCAAATACTTTCTTTCTGAAGGGGGAGATTGCTTGAAGAATGAAAAAGTAGCATCATTTGTAGGAATCTCAGGAGAGGAGGGCTGAGATTCTTCTTCTTCTGCTATTGTCTTTTTCATGTTATCTACAACAGTCTGAATAATTTCTAATTTCTCAAGAATAGCTTCTAACTGATGTTTCATATCAGTTTGATTCTGTGTGACTAGCTCTAGATCTGAATGCAGTCCATTCATATGACCTTTAGTTTTTAAAAGATCTTGAGCAATGTCATCAATATTTTGAGCTAGGCAGACTGACTGATAATTTGCATAATTCTACAGTCTGATAGATTCTTGAGGAAGAGGATCATCAGAATTTCTGTAATGAATGAAATCTAGATCTGCAACTAGATTATTTTGGAATTTGGGTGTGTGGTTCCCAGTTTCTAAAGATCGAGTAGGAAGCTCTGATTTTTTATCCCTTCCTGCCCTCGGTAAAGGATAATCCATCATCTTAATAGTGGGAACAACAATTTCAGCACATTCTCTGCAATCAGAATGTTGACCCAAATGTTCACTTTTCTGTTGATAGGTCTCAAAATTCTTTGGCATACTAGGTGCAACTGTTTCATCAGAGGGAATAAACTTTTTAGGATCAAAATCTTCCCGTTTGCAATAATAGCAATTTTTAGATCCTTTTTCCCTATGTTGGATAAAATGATTATCTAACTTTGATCTTCCCAGAACATGTTTATATACAGGTGTTCTAGGGGGAGATAAGACAAGTGAGTTATATACAGGAGATGGGTTTGCAGGTCCTGATCTGGAGGTACTTGTAGACAAGCAAGAGAACTGTCTATCAAGACTAGGGTATCTCTGACTTTGTGATTTGCCTAATCTCAAGGTAGGCTGTCCTTGAGCATTCATGTAGACTGTCATTTCTTTGGGCATTGGAGGCTGTATTTGAGTAGAGATAGGATCATACTCTACAGACCATTCATCAATTTCTGTAAGTTTACAGAAACCAAGAGAGAGAGGAGAGACATTTCCCGGACCAACCACCACACTTTCGTTGATAGCGCGTTGTTGCAGTTTGGGGTTAAGAGCAGGCATTGTGGAGGTGACAAAGCGGAGACAAATAGTGGAATGGATCTGGGCAACTTTAGATCCTTCAGCCATATCAAAACCTACAAGCTTCAGATAAGCCTGTAAGAGAGTGTTGATATAGGGATCTCTGAGCGAAACTTGGAATCTGGGTAATGCCGATGACTAGACAGGGCCATTATGCAGAGGGGCTTGAAACCCGGAGATCATAGCATCTTGGAAATTATTATGCCGAGAATCAATAATGCAAAGGAGGGCATGTGTATTAAGGCCTGGTCGGACTAAAGCATGTGTATTAATTTATTTTTTATTTTATTTCCTGAAAACCAACAACAATTTGTGTATTGTTTTGACTATTTAAACTATACTTTTGTAAATAGTGAGAGGGGAAAAAAAGAGTTCAGAGGACTATTTTTGTACTCTCTGGTTTTAATTGAAAATCTTTCAGAGTTCTTGATATCATTTGATTTATGTAAATACTTCAACAGAGAATAAAATCCTTGGTTAGTGTGTGCTTTCATTCATGTGTTCCATCTTCATTATTCTTTATTGAGCATTTTTACATTGTTATATGGTATATGAGTATGTTTATTGTGCTGAAAAGGTTGTCTCAAAGGATTTGATGTAACCTTTACCACATTGATGCTTAAACACATAAATCTAATTTATAAAGTATTTCTAAGTTAAGATTTGTTCTTCTATTGCATATGATCATTAAAGACCAGGTTTATCTTTAGTGGGATTATCAGTTTTGTGTATCTTTCTTCTTTTGAACCTAACCATCTAAATCTGTATCACTAGCCACAAAGTTTTGTTTTCCTGACTTGCTGCACATAGGAAAGTGATCTCAATAGCTCAAACCTTAAACCATATTGATATAAAAAGTGTGACCCTTCCACCTGCAAACCTTAAACATTATTGAGCATTTGAAACAAGATGTTCTAGGCTTGTTCCTAAGCAAGTCCAGGAACAACTTCTAGTGCTAACATTACCAATTGCACCTGGTTAATGACAAAACACATTTCTTCATCATTGTTTAAAGTGTGATTGTGTGAGATTGTTTTTTAGTTAGCTCGATATCTAGTTGGGAGGGCCCACCATCCCGGATTGTGTAGCTTTGATGTACCATAGCTAGGTAATTTGTGCTAACATCTCATTTCTACAATTTATGTTTTAAGCCTTGTTGCCCCCCCCAACAGTCCCCCTTGAATTTTCTGTAAAACTTCAAGGAGACCCCCTTGACAATTCGAAAATATCGTTTTCATGACATTCGACTCTATCTTACTTGATCTCAGAAGATGATTTTATGGATTATTTTGGTGTGATGGTTGGCTTGTAATGTAATAACTTCACAAAATTGTATCGACTAGATCTTTGGTATTTTGATAGTCCTTTTATCTTTTTTTATTTTTTCTTATTTGAGTGGTTTGCTTTGAATTGTGTGAATATTTTGTGATTTAGATGTTTCCATTGGACATTATTACATTGAACATGCTAACTATTCAAAGTGACTTTAACATTGGTTCTTTATTCTTATATCGATTATTTTTCATTTTGGATTTCTTGATTTTCAACATGAAAATTCAAAACAAGAGTATGAAGGATTTCATGATGCCTTTCAATGATTAACAAATAGTTTCATAACATGTTTTTATTTTCAGGTCTTCTCTGTTGGTTAATGAATGAAAACTCTGGTTATAATCATGATTCGACAATGGAATCCAAGAATAGATTTATTATTACTTTTATACACTTGTTCTTGTTTTCTTAATACTATTTGATGATATTTAAAAAATGAATGATCTCATTTGAGCATGAGCTAGAGAACTAGATTTCGATGAATAATCAAGACATGACTTGCTTTGGTCTTAGTCCTAATGGTCACAATCCTTATCATGACTTAAAACTATGAACAATGGTTAAATTTTCTTTATGTATTTGGACCTTTCATTTGAATTACATGACATTACAAAAGTCATTACTATAAAATTTCTTGTTGCTATCATGTCATGATTTTCAAGTCATTATTGTTATTACTTGGTCATTATGCAAAGTTATTTTCAATTAATTGTTTTAATGATCGTTCTTAATAACCATGTAATTCAAAAAACTAAATTGATTACATGTTACACTATGTTTAAGACATTTGGCTAATAAAACAATTGATAATTGCATTGTTTACCGTCAATTAAATGGAAAAGTGGCCAAGGTGAGTGACATAGAAATTTTAATGGATAAGACAATAATAACAACAATTACCCATTTGCAGGTAGAAAAAGAAAAGTGGCCCAATGATCTAGGTGGATATCGGTGGCCACCCACCTATTCCATTGGCTCGAAAAACAATTTTCCACCTTGACAGTTTTTCGGGTTCCAAACTTCCGGGGCTGTTTTGAGGCCCTTAACGACGTTTTTTGGGATTTGGGGCCAGGTGACTATTAAAGATATTGACTTGGGCTAGCTGAAAATTGTTCTTCTCGGTTAGACCTTTCCAACGGGATGTTGTGCATCTAAAACGAAGATCGTATGCAAAAGTTACGACCCCGGGGAGTTGATGTACTAACTTACCCAAACGAAGCCCACATGACTTTTGGCGCTTCATCTCCTAGGGTTAGGTTTTTGGATGTTTAGGGTTTTTGGAATTCCTATTTATTGTAAAAGGCCTTCAGAGACTCATTGTAACCATCTTCTTGCGAATGAGCACAATCGTCACATCTCTTCTCAGAGATAAGCCGCCACCATTCCAACAAGCTTGTTTTCCGCTGCATTTTACAGTCTCAGCCTATTTCCTTATTGAATAGAAAACCAGTTTTATTGTATCTCTGTTATTTTTTGTTAAGCATATTTTAATAATATGTATTCATTTCCTTCTGCTCATAATATCCAGATTAGTGGTATCAGAGCGGTCTGCTCCTTGTCTTCTTAATGCATGTCCCCAACGAGGTCAGGGTACAAAGAATTGGGTCTCGAGCTTGTTTCTGTTGAGGAAAAAATCTCTCTCACGCCCAAGCGGCCTCTCATGACTGGAGAAAAAAAGATGACAGAATAGGAGATTCTTTCAAAATATTGCTTGAGGAATCCCTCACGCAACAAAGGAACGAGATGATGGATAATTTTGCGCAAATCCTTCGACGACTACCAACAGGCGACACATCTTCCTCGAGCGGAGGCGCCACCCCCTTCAAGGTTCAAATCAACTTAGATATTCCTATATTTGAAGGTCAGATAGACATAGATGCGATAGAAAAGTGGTTGAATCTACTAGAAGGGTATTTTTTTGTCCATAACTTTTTGAATAGAGGAAATATTACTTTTATGCTCTTCAAAGCCATTCCCCATGTCAAAGATTGGTGGGAAACTTTCTGTGAGCAAAAGGATGTTAAATTTGGCAACATCGATAATCATTGTCCAATTAGAGGCCATATGGGCCACCCTGAGGCTAGCCAGGGAGATTTGAAGAATCAACCAGTCTTGTGAGGTATTGAAGAAATCCAAGGGGAACATACAACCTCTATGAGTCAAACCAAAAGTCAGGAAAAATGAGATGCTATGTGAGTCCAATGCAAAATTCAGGGGGAATGTACAACCTCTGTGAGCATAGACAGTCTAGTGCAAAAGTCAGGGGGAACGTACAACCTCTGTGAGCATAGTGTTAGCAGATAAATCGATAGGTGCAGACACTAACATATCTCCCTAGATCCACCTGGATCTAGAACAAAACAGGACAGGACATGACTCTTTCCCTAAGTTGTAATCATTGAATCTACTACTAAGAAGGAATGAGTGACATACCTTTATATCGCTTCCTTAGGTCTCTGTTGTTCCCGCTTCTCTCCGATGCTCTTGTGAAATTAGGTCCAAGAAAACACAAACCAACCAAAGTGAAGATAGCAAAGTATATTCAATGTCAACCTATGCATATGATCAAGGAGTTATGCAATAAAATAAGAGTGATTTTATGGGAAAGGGACATGCTACTGTATTATATTAAATGAAATTAGAAGATACAACCGGATCGCCTTGATGTCGCAAGCTTCCTTTCGGTGACCCTTGGTTCCAACACACACACTTGCTCTATATTTTCATGAAAAAGATCCAATACAACTTGATAGACCAAATAGAGTCTTCAAGCTTCTGTCCAAGCATAGTTCTTCACACATTCCTTTCACCAATTCTTCATTCAATATTGCTTAACCTTTTCCATGAGAAACCTATCAATATATAGGAGAAGGAGGGATGGTTACATGGATGAGGATGATCCCACCAAATTTGAGAAGTCAGTAGGATGGCAACCATGCGAATGCCAACTCATTTTCTAGAAGATTCCCTTCTAGAACCTTCATGACCTCTTCTCTTCTTCAAGATTAAAAACATGTTTGCACCCTACCTATAGAGCAGGCTGTGAACAGTTCACACCCTAAGTGTGGGTGGTTTGCGAGAATGAGGGATTTTTGCACCTTGTAACATAGGGAGCCTGCGAACTCATCTTAAAAATGTGTTTTTTGGAAGAAGACAACAATCACCTTTCTCAGGCAAAAAGTCCTTGTAGGAGCCTGAATACATCACTTGTAGAGACATCACCAGAGTGACCAAAACCATGTGTAACATAATGCCCCCCAAAGTATGAGGCTGGAATCTGTGACAATCGAAATACTTTGTAAAATGCGTGTGTGTGTCAGAAACTAGGAGTGCGCCTAATCGAAAACCTGTAAACAACCAAGCATCTGCAGAGTATAATACCAGTTCTGAGGTAGGCATTCCCATGCTCAGATCACAAATCAATGGAATCATAGACGTAGGTCATGGCCACCAATCATACACCGTGGATCCATGTCGTCAAAATGCTGCATAGCCACCAGAAATACACTATGGATCTATGCGAGAAGACTCGAATTAAGAAGACATAGCCACATGACATACAAAGTGGATCTATGTGCTGATATAAATCACACATAGTCTATTGCAGCCTGGATAAAAAAGATGAGACCCGGGGTCTTCAATCCCGTCACCTAAAAGTATGAATCTAATCATCTCATTACATGTGCTGAAGTTGAACATGGTAGAAACCACTTGATTACTGGTCATTGATGAAAACCATTAACAAGTGTGAGGGAAATCATCATTGAAGTCAATGATTGCCAAGGTACCAAAGTACAATTCGAACGAATGGGAATGCATGGGCTGAAGTCGAGCACTCGGTGGAATCTCTCGATCAGAGATCAATGATGTAAAACCCCTGTCGAAAGCGAAGATACCTGCCATTAAAGCATGCAGGTTCCAAGGTACTAAATGATTTCTAAGTCTCATTTCCGGATAATGAGTCGGAGTCGACGAAATAAGACTCATCATAGGAGGGCCTTGATGTATCCCCCATCAATGACACAAAATAATTAACAGATTTTGAGGATGAAACAAAGTATGAATATGGGTCGAAATGGTCATAGGGAAGGCCGACATAGTAAGAATGGACAACTGCAGATGGACGACTGAATAGAGGGCTCGTGTGAAATTATCTTGAACATATGAACGACACGACCAAGGACTTGGCAGCACTGACTCAAAGATGACCCAAGATATGACTTTGTAGCAAGTCGAACGAGAGACAAATGGATTTCCCAACCAAGATTCAAATGATGAATATGGGGTGTCATGTTCAAGAGAGACACTTACTGCCATTAATATGAATACAAAAACACATCCCTTTCCCAAAATTTCCCCCACCATCTCTGGTGAGTACCTCTTTATTTTTACATAAGCTTCAGGAGGATAACATATGCTTGTCGATGTAAGCTCATCCTTTGGACGAGTCCCTCGGAGTATGTTTAACGAACCCTAGGAAGGAGTGGTTCGGTCCCATTGCGGGTCTTTCGATGTTTGTTTACCGAGTCCAAGGATAGAAAACTCGGGGGGTTTTTCATGTTTTGAGAGTCTGAAAAACATTTAAAGAGAACTCTCCCAGTTCCTTTTTCATAAAAGAGTTCGACGAGACCGAAAAAGTGATAAACTATTGCCCGACGAACATTTTTACAAATACTTTAACGAGCGTGAAAAGAACAAGATCACTCGACAATCTTTTCATTTTTATGGAGCGTGAAAAGAGCTTAAAGGATACTCCCTTAGGTTCGTCGTTTTCGTGTTACCATGACGAGTACGAAAAGACGAGAAAAAGTATACTCGGTTACGTTCTCATTTATTTTCGAGCGTGAGAACGAACGAAGACTGAGCTCGAGGTTTTTTCTATAAAAACCCTAAAAAACTAGTCATACATGCAACAAAAAGAAAAAACACCCGTACCCCCTCGTTCGGACTTCGAAGTTGCTATATCCACAAAAAACCATACTCACAAGGCTATTAGGGCATTAGGTTTTATAAGCAAAGCAATAAAAATAGTATAAAAAATCAATAAAAATAGTAAAAAGTGAATAAATATGGCTAAAAAGGGATTTTTACCATTTCATTGTGATTTTGCCAAAAACTTGTCCAAAATACCTCGTTTTCCCCCAAATTTCCTTGCTCGATTGCAGGAGACACAAGCGATCATTCGGCAAACCGTTTCAGCCAACGAGGTAAGCTCTTGATCTTTCAACTTTTCCATGGTTTATTTTTAGTTTTTATTGGCAATTTTCAGGGTTTTAGGTCCATTTTAGGGTCACACCATGCGCTCAAGCATTCTCGTAGGTGGTCCTTGCGGGACTTGCGAGAATCTCGCATTGTGCAAAAGGGCCACCTGCGGGGGCCAAAAAATGGATTTCAAAGTTTGGTTTTGCTCAATAAAAAATATGCAAGAGTTTAAAACAAGTTGCTGACTCCCCTCTCATGGCTCTTTTGCAGGTGTTTGACCATCACAATGATGGAATGGAGAGAAAGGGAACATGAGGAGGATGATGCTATTGCTGAGAATGACCCGGGTACAATTTTTGCCCTCCGAAACTGTGGGCTATTGAAATTCTTTAGGATTTCAGGCATGAGAGCCCAACTTAGGTTGTTGGAATACTTGGTCCATATGTGGGACATGGACCAATAGTTATTTCACGTGGGAGTCCATACGTTGACCCTAGATATCGAGGATATCTATTTTCTAACGGGGTTGTCACAGTGTGGATACCATGCTACTTTGACTGGAGGCAGAGGTGGCGGGCTCCCTATGAGTGAGTATTGCCATCAGTATTGTGTTCCCGAGGCAGAGAGGAGCAAGGGTAAGGTTGCCATTTGGGGGGTCCAGGATTTGACCTTACAGACCATCTTGTTTGTAGTTTGTTTGTAAAATAAGCATAGATATGAGTTTATTTTTATTTTTTGTATTTTTTTATTATAATAATAATTAAATATTTGATTTAAAACAATACATAATGGAACATTCCATAGTTATTCTCAAATATTTTTGTGATTACTAGGGTTTGATTTTGTTTAGCATGAACAAACGATTTAAATTAGTTGTTTGATTTTGTTTGCTATTATTAATAATATTTTTGATTGTTTTGTTTACGATATCTAATACTCCAGATCATGGAAGAGAGTTGGAATTGCTCGTTTTTGGAGAATAGTTGCTAAAGGATTGAAATGAAAAAACTAAAAAATTGCTTCATTTCTTAGGAGGCGAAATCAAATCTTCATTTATGGGAAAACGATAATTAAATTATGGAAACGCTCACAAACACATCTGTAGAACGAAGCGATTTACCTTTATTGCAAGGATTTTCTCTAGAAACAACACGGTTTGGGAGACACATACATATCTTTGACGTGACATTTTCCAGATATTATGTTGTAGTTGACCTCCAATTTGGCTTTTGTTTGAGTGACCCAGGGATATCAGAGATTGATGTTTAGCATGAAATTAATTAAATTAAATAATTTTATGTAGTCTGGGCTTATAAAAAGAAGATTAAATTTCTCGAAGTAAGGAGGAGAGTCTATGGAGATGAGAAAATAATTTTAATATTTTAGCATTCTTTTTCCTTTAGAGGAATAGGAACATAGGCTCCACCAACAATTGATGGATCAATATTTTCAATAAATAATGATGCATGAATTTGAAAAGTGGTCTCATAAAAGCTCTGTATGAAT
>JASDQU010308848.1:0-11212 GCA_032191745.1 Picea mariana | reverse complement strand
ATGACTTGCTTTGGTCTTAGTCCTAATGGTCACAATCCTTATCATGACTTAAAACTATGAACAATGGTTAAATCTTCTTTATGTATTTAGACCTTTCATTTGAATTACATGACATTACAAAAGTCATTACTATAAAAGTTCTTGTTGCTATCATGTCATGGTTTTCAAGTCATTATTGTTATTACTTGGTCATTATGCAAAGTTCTTTTCAATTAATTGTTTTAATGATCGTTCTTAATAACCACGCAATTCGAAAAACTAAATTGATTACATGTTACACTATGTTTAAGACATTTGGCTAATAAAACAATTGATACTTGCATTGTTTACCGTCAATTAAATGGAAAAGTGGCCAAGGTGAGTGACATAGAAATTTTAATGGATAAGACAATAATAACAACAATTACCCATTTGCAGGTAGAAAAAAAAAAGTGGCCCAATGATCCAGGTGGATATCGGTGGCCACCCACCTATTCCACTGGCTCGAAAAACAGTTTTCCACCTTGACAGTTTTTCGGGTTCCAAACTTCCGGGGCCGTTTTGAGGCCCTAAACGACGTTTTTTGGGATTTGGGGCCAGGTGATTAAAGATACTGAGTTGGGCTAGCCGGAAATTGTTCTTCTCGGTTAGACCTTTCCAACGGGATATTGTGTGTCTAAAACGAAGATCGTATGCAAAAGTTACGACCTCGGGGAGTTGATGTACTAACTTACCCAAACGAGCCCCACATGACTTTTGGTGCTTCATCTCCTAGGGTTAGGTTTTTGGATGTTTAGGATTTTTGAAATTCCTATTTATTGTAAAAGGCCTTCAAAGCCTCATTGTAACCATCTTCTTGCGAATGAGCGCAATCGTCACATCTCTTCTCAGAGATAAGCCACCACCATTCCAACAAACTTGTTTTCCGCTGCATTTTACAGTCTCAGCCTATTTCCTTATTGAATAGAAAACCAGTTTTATTGTATCGTTGTTATTTTTTGTTAAGCATCTTTTAATAATCTATATTCATTTCATTCTGCTCATAATATCCGGATTAGTGGTATCAGAGCGGTCTGCTCCTTGTCTTCTTAATGCATGTCGCCAACGAGGTTAGGGTACAAAGAATTGGGTCTCGAGCTTGTTTCTCTTGAGGAAAAAATCTCTCTCATGCCCAAGCGACCTCTCATGACTGGAGAAAAAAAGATGACAGGACAAGAGATTCTTTCAAAATATTGCTTGAGGAATCCCTCACGCAACAAAGGAATGAGATGATGGATAATTTTGCGCAAATCCTTCAACGACTACCAATAGGTGACACATCTTCCTCGAGCGGAGGCGCCACCCCCTTCAAGGTACAAATCAACTTTGATATTCCTATATTTGAAGGTCAGATAGACGTAGATGCGATAGACAAGTGGTTGAATCTACTAGAAGGGTATTTTTTTGTCCATAACTTTTCGAATAGAGAAAATATTACTTTTATGCTCTTCAAAGCCATTCCCCATGTCAAAGATTGGTGGGAAACTTTCTGTGAGCAAAAGGATGTTAAATTTGGCAACATCGACAATCATTGTCCAATGAGAGGCCATATGGGCCACCCTCAGGCTAGCCATGGAGATTGGAAGAATCAACCAGTCTTGTGAGGTATTGAAGAAATCTAGGGGGAACATACAACCTCTATGAGTCAAACCAAAAGTCAGGACAAACGAGATGCTATGTGAGTCTAATGAAAAATTCAGGGGGAATGTACAACCTCTGTGAGCATAGACAATCTAGTGAAAAAGTCAGGGGGAACGTACAACCTCTGTGAGCATAGTGTTATTGGATAAATCGGTAGGTGCAGACACTAATAGATCTCCCTAGATCCACCTCGATCTAGAACAAAACAGGTCAGGACATGACTCTTTCCCTAAGTTGTAATCATTGAATCTACTACTAAGAAGGAATGAGTGACATACCTTTATATCGCTTCCTTAGGTCTCTGTTGTTCCCGCTTCGCTTCGGTGCTCTTGTGAAATTAGGTCCAAGACAACACAAACCAACCAAAGTGAAGATCACAAAGTATATTCAATGTCAACCTATGCATATGATCAAGGAGTTATGCAATAAAATAAGAGTGATTTTATGGGAAAGGGACATGCTGCTGTATTATATTAAATGAAAGTAGAAGATACAACCGGATCGCCTTGATGTCGCAAGCTTCCTTTCGGTGACCCTTGGTTCCAACACAGACACTTGCTCTATAATTGCATGAAAAAGATCCAATACAACTTGATAGACCAGATAGAGTCTTCAAGCTTCTGTCCAAGCAGAGTTCTTCACACAATCCTTTCACCAATTCTTCATTCAATCTTGCTTAACCTTTTCCATGAGAAACCTATCAATATATAGGAGAAGGAGGGATGGTTACATGGATGAGGATGATCCCACCAAATCTGAGAAGTCAGTAGGATGGAAACCATGCGAATGCCAATTCATTTTCTAGAAGATTCCCTTCTAGAACCTTCATGACCTCTTCTCTTCTTCAAGCTTAAAAACATGTTCGCACCCTACCTATAGAGCAGAATGTGAATAGTTCGCACCCTAAGTGTGGGTGGTTTGCGAGAATGAGGGATTTTTGCACCTTGTAACATAGGGAGCCTGCAAACTCATCTTAAAAATGTGTTTTTTGGAAGAAGACAACAATCACCTTTCTCAGGCAAAAAGTCCTTGTGGGAGCTTGAATACATCACTTGTAGAGACATCACCAGAGTGACCAAAACCATGTGTAACATAATGCCCCCCAAAGTATGAGGCTGGAATCAATGACAACCGAAATACTTTGTAAAATGCGTGTGTGTGTCAGAAACCAGGAGTGCGCCTAATCGAAAACCTGTAAACAACCAAGCATCTGCAGAGTATAATACCAGTTCTGAGGTATGCATTCCCATGCTCAAATCACAAATCAATGGAATCATAGACGTAGGTCATGGCCACCAATCATACACCATGGATCCATGCCGTCAAAATGTTGCATAGCCACCAGGAATACACTATGGATCTATGCGAGAAGACTCGAATTAAGAAGACATAGCCACATGAAATACAAAGTGGATCTATGTGCTGATATAAATCACACATAGTCCATCACAGCCTGGATCAAAAAGATGAGACCCGGGGTCTTCAATCCCATCACCTGAAAGTACGAATCTAACCATCTCATTACATGTGTTGAAGTTGAACATGGTAGAAACCACTTGATTACTGGTCATTGATGAAAACCATTAACAAGTGTGAGGGAAATCATCATTGAAGTCAATGACTGCCAAGGTACCAAAGTACAATCCGAACGAATGCGAATGCATGGGCTGAAGTCGAGCACTCGACGAAATCTCTCGATCAAGGATCAATGATGTGAAACCCTTGTCGAAAGTGAAGAGACCTGCCATTAAAGCATGCAGGTTCCACGGTACTAAATGATTTTTAAGTCTCATTTCCGGATAATGAGTCGGAGTCGATGAAATAAGACTCATCACAGGAGGGCCTTGATGTATCCCCCATCAATGGCACAAAATAAGTAACAGATTTTGAGGATGAAACAAAGTATGAATATGGGTCGAAATGGTCACAGGGAAGGTCGACATAGTAAGAATGGACAACTGCAGATGGCTGACTCAATAGAGGGCTCGTGTGAAATTCTCTTGAACATATGAACGACACGACCAAGGACTTGGCACCACTGACTCAAAGATGACCCAAGATATGACTTTGTAGCAAGTCGAACGAGAGACAAATGAATTTCCCAACCAGGATTCAAATGACAAATATGGGGTGTCATGTTCAAGAGTGACGCTTACTGCCATTAATATGAATACAAAAACACATCCCTTTCCCAAAATTTCCCCCACCATCTCTGGCGAGTACGTCTTTATTTTTACATAAGCTTCAGGAGGATAACATATGCTTGTCAATGTAAGCTCATCCTTTGGACGAGTCCCTCGGAGTATGTTTAACGAACCCTAGAAAGGAGTGGTTCGGTCCCATTGCGGGTCTTTTGATGTTTGTTTAACGAGTCCAAGGATAGAAAACTCGGGGGGTTTTTCATGTTTTGAGAGTCTGAAAAACATTTAAAGAGAACTCTCCCAGTTCCTTTTTCATAAAAGAGTTCGATGAGACCGAAAAAGTGATAAACTATTGCCCGCCGAACATTTTTTCAAATACTTTAACGAGCATGAAAAGAACAAGATCACTCGACAATCTTTTCTTTTTTATGGAGCGTGAAAAGAGCTTAAACGATACTCCCTTAGGTTCATCGTTTTCGTGTTACCATGACGAGTATGAAAAGATGAGAAAAAGTATACTCGGTTACGTTCTCATTTATTTTCGAGCATGAGAATGAACGAAGACTGAGCTCGAGGTTTTTCCTACAAAAACCCTAAAAAAGTAGTCGTACATGCAACAAAAAGAAAAAACACCCGTACCCCCTCGTTCGGACTTCGAAGTTGCTATATCCACAAAAAACCATACTCACAAGGCTATTAGGGCATTAGGTTTTATAAGCAAAGCAATAAAAATAGTATAAAAAATCAATAAAAATAGTAAAAAGTGAATAAATATGGGTAAAAAGGGATTTTTACCATTTCATTGTGATTTTGCCAAAAACTTGTCCAAAATACCTTGTTTTCCCCCAAATTTCTTTGCTTGATTGCGGGAGACACAAGCGATCATTCGACAAACTGTTTCAGCCAACGAGGTAAGCTCTTGATCTTTCAACTTTTCCATGGTTAATTTTTAGTTTTTATTGGCAATTTTCAGGGTTTTAGGTCCATTTTAGGGTCACACCATGCGCTCAAGCATTCTCGTAGGTGGGCCTTGTGGGACCTGCGATAATCTCGCACTGTGCAAAAGGGCCACCTGCGGGGGCCGAAAAATGGATTTCAAAGTTTGGTTTTGCTCAATAAAAAATATGCAAGAGTTTAAAACAAGTTGCTGACTCCCCTCTCATGGCTCTTTTGCAGGTGTTTGACCATCACAATGCTGGAATGGAGAGAAAGGGAACATGAGGAGGATGATGCTATTGCTGAGAATGACCTGGGTACAGTCGTTTCCCTCCGAGACTGTGGGCTATTGAAATTCTTTAGGATTTCAGGCATGAGATCCCAACTCAGGTTGTTGGAATACCTGGTCCATATGTGGGACATGGACCAACAGTTATTTCACGTGGGAGTCCATACGCTGACCCTAGATATCGAGGATATCTATTTTCTAACGGGGTTGTCACAGTGTGGATACCATGCTACTTTGACTGGAGGCAGAGGTGGCGGGCTCCCTATGAGTGAGTATTGTCATCAGTATTGTGTTCCCGAGGCAGAGAGGAGAAAGGGTAAGGTTTCCATTTGGGGGGTCCAGGATTTGACCTTACAGACCATCTTGTTCACTATTGCACGCATGGCTGGGAGCGCAGCTCCACACATGGCTCTCCAAAGCTATTTCCAATATGCCATAGAGTGCACAGAGCCTCGGGTCTTCAGCTGGTCGAATGCAGTTCTCTGCAGTATGAAGAGACAATTGACGAAGTGCAGAAATGGTGACTTGAAGCAGTTTGGGTACATATCACTTTTGGTGTCATTCTTCCTCGAGAGGGTTCCACCGCTATGACTACAGGTTGATTGGGGTTTACCGGCTCCACATGATCCTAGGATGCTGAGGTTGTGCAACCTCATGGCTCGACACGTAGTAGGGCCCATAATCAAGTACAATGATTTATTTTTCAACTGGTTGAGGCCCCAAATGCTGATGATTGACGACTACACATATGCTGGTTTGGATTTCGGAGGGGATTCAGATTTGGCCCTGCCTGAGGATTCTTAGTGGGGTGACTTGGGTAAGAAGTACACATTTTGTTCTTTTTAAATGTTTTTGTAAATTTTATCATATGAAATGTTTTTATGTTTATCCAAGAACTAATAAAAAAACATCTTTTTGATGACACATAAGTGGGGGCATATCGACCTCCAGGAACGTTTCCCATTCAACGACGAGGAGAAGTAGCTCTAGTGGCGAGATGGGATG
Organism: Picea mariana; assembly: GCA_032191745.1. NCBI lineage: Eukaryota > Viridiplantae > Streptophyta > Pinopsida > Pinales > Pinaceae > Picea > Picea mariana. Next base: position 5,182 of record JASDQU010308848.1, on the reverse strand, counting down.
CCGAAGACTACGAGGTAGTGGAGCAGAACTTGGAGGGGTTGACCGTGGACGTCCCAGATATTGCTATTGGGGAGATCCCAAGATGTTACCAGCACCATACTATGGGCGTGTCCGAGTCTATCAGTCGACTGCTTCGTAGGGTGGCCCAAGCAGTTGTGTGTTATCATGAGCGTCATCCATGACGCTACTTTGTAGAAGCTATGGGCTTCATATTTTGAGATTTTGATCCTTGGACATAAACTTTTTGTAAAAACTTTTGATTATATACGACTTCTACCGGCTTATTTTGTGTCGTGTTATACATGTGATGTGTGATTGGTTTATAAATGTCCAAAATGTCTATCTAACACATAGTTAGTTAATGCATCAATCAATGTATTTATACATCTAGGAATGTGCTGATATTCGATATAATCAAAATAACGTTCCAAGAGGCAAATTTGTAAATATACTCGTAATAAAGTAGGACTTCAGATAGCATAGACGTTACTTAACTGTAGTACTACTAGCTGCGAATCGAGTCGTATAACCAAGTGGCAGATACCAAGTGAAATAACATCAATCAACAATTTGATGATGGTGCTATATTCTGCAATATTATTGGTCACACGATCGAGGCACACACCTCGTAGACTGATAAGTTCGCTTGTAGGGGCGTAAATTTCCCATGCAGCAGAAGCAAGGTTCTGAGTACTACGGCTAGCACCATCTACGAAGCCAATGTGGGGTGACGAAAACTCCGACATCTGGAAACCAAGCACAACGCAAGATAAGCGGTCGAGGGCAGAGACCAAATAACGAAAAAGCACAAAACAAGTATGATACAATAAAATACAAACACTCATGCACAAGTGATCTTAAGCATAGTACTTCTTTAAGTACAACCCATTTATGGGTTCACTCAAAGGGATACCGTCATATTCCACTAACTCGTAGGCTCCTTTCTCCAAAACTCGTCTGACGATATAAGGCCCTCGCCACATAGCTTCAAATTTTTCGGCTCCTAGCATATCCCGATCTTGTTCATAAAGGAGAACTAGATCACATTCAGAGAAAACACATGGCTTGACATGTTTGTCATATTGGGCTTTGACGCATTTCTTCTGGGCTTCTATAAATAGGGTGGCGTCACGACGGGTTTCGTCTAATTACATGAGATACAACAGACATTCTTCTTCGACAGAAGTGTTTGGTAGGCATTTGACGACTAGTTTTAGGGAGGGTATCTCACATTCAATCGGTAAGATGGCTTCTAGACCATAGACTAACTGGAATGGTGTAAACCCGGTAGCAGACTTAACAGATGTCTGGTAAGCCCACAATGCTGAAAACAACATCGTGTGCCAACTCATTTTGTGAATCCCTATCATTCATCGAAGCATGGTAATGAGGATTTTGTTTATTGCTTCAACTTGGCCGTTGGCTTGTGGGTAATAGGGTGTTGAGTTTTCATGGTGAAGACCTAACTTTTCAGTGAGTTCGGACATCATGAAGTTTCTAAAGTGGCTACCATGGTCAGTAACTATATCTTGAGGAACACCAAATCGAGCAATGATGTGATTGAATATAAATAATGTTGCAGTCCTTCCGGTATTGTCGAATGTTGGCATTGCCTCGACCCATTTCGTAAAACAATCTACGGCTACATTAATGTAACCATGCCCCCTAGTCGAGTGAGGGTGACATGTCATGAAATCGATACCCCATTTTACAAAAGGACCAATGGAGACCACAGGGTGTAGAGGAGCAAGGTGTGATCGTATGTTATTGTTGTAGGTTTGGCAAGCATGGCATTTTTGGATGACAATTATACAATCGTTGAATAAAGAAGGCCAAAAATACCCTGCTCGTAAGATCTTCTGGGAAGTAGCATACCCAGACATGTGACCACCACAGGCTCCAGAATGATAGTCATTGAGGGCTTTCTCGGCTTCATCAAATGTGAGGCAACATAAAAAAACAGAGTCAATCCCACGACAATAAAGAGTATCACCGGGGATAATATACTGATGGGATTGGTAGCGTATTCGATGGCGGTCAGTGCTAGACAAATTGGGTCGGAAAGTCTGGGTCTGAAGATATATGATGATATCTTCGTACCAAAGGTCATCGAAACTAATCAGGAAAAGGGATTCATCGGGTAATGAATCTGTTGCTACATTTTCTGTCTCAGAGTAGGGAAGGTCGCATATCAACTCGACAAACACCAAGGACTTCTTGGAATTAGCACGTTCAAATTCTAAGTCAAACTCCTGGAGTATTATGATCCATTTGGAGTATTTTCCCCCTAGTATCTGGCGTGTAAGAATGTGCTGCATAGGGTTGCAGTTAGAAATTACCGTAGTCTTGCGAGAAAGGATATAGTGCCGAAAACATTGAAAAGATTAGACGACTGCCAAGGCCAGTTTTTCAACATGTAAATACTTGGTTTCGGTAGTCGTGAGACTCCGACTCAAGTAATAGATGACATGTTCATCATGAGAATCATCCTCCTGGACGAGAACCATAGCTATGGTATAGTCCGAGGCTGCGAGGTAAAGGAAATATCCTGACTGTAATCAGGTGGGAAGAGTAGCGGGGTACGTGTCAAAGATAGTTTCAGAGCTTCGAAAGATTTGTTGGCAGTGGTATCCCATATGAACTCAGAACCTTTCTTGAGCAGTCGTGTAAATCCAAGAGTTATCTCATCATAGTTCGGGATGAAACGATGGAGAAAGTTTTCCTTACCTTGCAAACTTTGTAACTGGCGAAGAGAGGAAGGAGGAGGGAGAATGAGAATCCCCTCGACCTTCAAAGGGTCTACCCAGATCCCTTGACGTGAAACAATAAAGCCCGGAAGTTGGCCGAATTCTATGCAAAAAACGCATTTGTGGGGATTCAAGCGTATATGGTAAAATCGACATCGAAGGAAAATGGCACAAAGGTGTATTGGATGATCTACACGGTGCATGGAATGAGCGGGTAAGTCATCGAGATATGGCTGCATGATGTGCTTTATATCATGAAAGGCGTAAAACATAGCATGTTGAAAAGTTGCGCCGACATTCTTTAAACCTAATGGAAGTTTTCGGTAGGCGAAAGTGCCCCAAGGACAAATAAAAGAGGTCTTGTGTTGGTCCGCGGGTACGATATTGATTTGATTATATCCGGAGAAACCATCCATCAGAGAGAAGATTTCACTTTCGATACAATCATCGATGATCTGGTCAACGAAGGGGGTAGGAAAGTTGTCTTTAGGACAAGATTTTTTAATGTCCCTATAATCAACGCACACACGGATTGTGCCTTGTTCCTTGTCAATTAGAACAAGATTGGAAACCCAGTCAGTTAGAGCCACATGGTAAATAAAGCCAGCTTTGAGAAGTTTCTCAACTTCAAGCTTGATAGCGGTTGCTTTACGTGGGTGGATCGGAAGAAGTCATTTCTAGACGGGTTTAGTGCCCAGGTATGTCTTAATCTCATGTGCCACAATGTCAGGGTCAATCCTCGACATTTCTACATAGCTCCATGCAAAGACGTCACAAAATTCTTGGAAAAGAGACTTGTAGGTGACAACTTCGTCATGGGAACACAAAGGTCCGATATGCACATTTTCGACAACTCTAGGTTTTTCTGGATATGTCGAGGGGGATGGTGGGTGAGATATTACTTAAGTTCCCTTCGTAGAACATATCGTGTGTAGACTCGGGAACGGTAGAAATGATGAAAACGGTCGACGAGGTCGAGAGTCATTGGTAACCCTCGATGGTGCATTGTTCCAGGAAGAGGATGGAACGATGATGTTCATCGTCCCAAGGGGTATCTTCCATGGACATGACAGACATAATCATCTCATCCGTGGGAAAAATGACGTAGAGTGGATCTAGAGATAAATCACCAAGAGAGGGGGTAGAATGGGTTGTCGATTGAATGGCTTGATAAGCGAATTCGACTAGACTTAAAGGCGTTTCGTCGCCATAACGAAGATGATCGCCGGGGTTTGATACCATCCATGGGTCGTAAGACGCAAGGGTTCTATGAACAGAGGTGGAGATCATGTTGATCAAGGTGACAAACAGATGTGGAACATCGGGTGGTGGGATGGGGAAAGTACCCATTAAATAGGAATCTTTAAGAAGACCCACACCGACCTTTTCATATCCAGGGGGGGTTTTTGCAATGAAAGGTATGTTGCCGGTACGTGCATCGAAGTGAAAGAAGGCTAATTGGTCTATGGTAATGACTTTTCCTTGATGCGGGAAACACACGACATGAAAAAGAGTGGACACAACTATACGCATGGAATCGATCCAACTACAACCAAGTAGAAGGTTGTAATTGAGAGGAGCGTCAAAGACCTCCACTTCAACGTTGACCATTTTGACTTCTAACGTAATAGGCAACGACGGGAGTACACCGTAAGGCTTAAAAATAGAGCCATTGAAGGCTTTGAGTGTGTTGTGGGATTCAGTCAAAGGAGGAGAGCCGATGGCTTTCCAACAGGTAATAGACATGACACACGTCGAGGCACCATCATCAATAACTGTTCTACAAATGTTTTTGTCGGACACAATAACTTGGATTTGAAATGTACGTTGAGGGGGTAGCCTTGGAATGTGATCTTCCAAGTCAAAAATTATTAAATTTGTATCCGTAGGGTCGATACCACCGATAGATTTCAACAGTGCCTTTCGTTGTATAGGACAACTTTGAAGGACTTCGAGGGCTGACATCACGGATGGTGCTTGGGCTAGATATTTGACAATACTGTATTTCTGGGTAGCACGTGCATGAGGATTGAAAGTCAATTTTTGAACAACACCCTTTGGAGGAGGGTGAAGGACTGTATCTAGGCTCGGTCGTTTGAGATGAAGAGGACCGTTGGTAGGTGGAGTCGTGGGAGATGGTTGGACTAGCGAAGGAGGTATTGCATCAACCTTCTCTTTGGAGGAAGAATAATCTTTGGCTTGAGTGGTAAGTGTGATGTCATTCTGCTTCGAATCACCTGTACACATTAATACATAAGATGTATTGGAGGGGGAAGGTTGGTCATGAATGACCAATTGGGCCTGTTGTTGAGAGAGGAAGGGTTGTGACAATACGGCTGGAGTGGGGGGTTTCATGGTCCCTTGAAGGAACTTAGTAACCTTGGCTCGTCATGGACAATCCTTAGTGTAGTGATCATCACCATAGATAAGACAAG
>JASDQU010308847.1:126716-145310 GCA_032191745.1 Picea mariana | reverse complement strand
CCCCCCACACACACACTAATTCATCTAAAATTAGTGCAGGAAATATTCTCAGAGGAGAAAGCTCAAAGGAAACAATTGCAATAACATCCAAGGGCACTAAATCTGAAGCCACTGTTTAGATTGAAAACATAAGACAACAAGAAAAAGAGGAAGCACTAGCGACCCCATCAAAAGGAGAAGCTGGAAAGGAAGCAAAGGTAGTAATAGAGGAAGTTGAATTTGTTGTTGGAAAGCCACACAAAACCTTGCAACAGCTAGAAATACCACATAATCCAGTGTTCGAATCATCACTCAATGGAGAAGCATCACCACCTCCCTACAGGTTGTTTGGAGATATGGCAGAAGAAGAGGGAAATGCAGCTAATGACACAAAGACATTTGGATTCCCCATACTGGATGTTGCTCAAGACATCGCTATGAAGAACATTCCATTGTATTCACTACCTCATTTCCATGGTATGTCAACAGAAGAGCCTGACTCATTTTTGTTTGAATTTGACATACTATGTAGGAGTTATAATTACACGAATAATGCTCAAAAATTAAAACTGTTTCCAACTACACTAAAAGATTCATCACTTAGGTGGTTCATGAGCCTAGGAGAACACACCATTTTTTCTTGGGATGGTATGAAGGAGACCTTCCTCCAGAAATACCAGGATTACTGTAGACCTAGGGATGCTAATAATGATATATTCAAAATGCAGCGATCTGAAGAAGAGAGCTTGGAACATTACTTAGAGAGGTTCCTATACAACTACCAGAAGACTAAGCAATTTTCCTTAGACACAGCTACAGTTAGGACTATATTTCTAAAGGGTGTGAGGGATGATTGCATTGAGATTCTAAACCTCATGAGTTTTGGGGATGTGTACCAAAATCCATTTGCAGACATAGCAGAGTATTGTAAAAGATACTCCCGCAGTCAAGCTAAAACTAGGAAAAGTGTAAGAGATCCTATACACAAAATTGTTAAACCCACATCTGGAGGTGTCACTAGGATTGAACTGGGGAATCTATTAGAAAACTTCAAAACATATATCCTAAATACCATCAGTTCCCAACTTGATACTATGAAAATTAAAAAAAAAAACAAGAGGAAGAAAATGTTGCGTTAGCAATTTTCTGTCATCGGTGTAGGAAAAAGCACCCTGAAAAGGAATGCCCCCTTAATGTTGTTGAAATATGTGGTTTCTGCACAGAGGATCATCCTACTAATGAGTTCCCTTCTTTATCGGGGCTTAAGGCCATATTTAAGGGAGGAGGAGAACCTGAAACATCCTACCCTCCTAAAAGACCATGGAGACAACAAAACCCCAATATGTTTGCAGACCCAACTACACAATACCCACAACAGTAATGGGTGCCTCCCATGTCTTATCCTCAATGGTCGCCACAACAGCCACAAACCCAACCTTGGCAACAAGGGTGGAGGGGACCTGTATATGGTAATGTTCCCTTCCAGCCAACAAATTTTCCCACTTACCCATAATACCCTTCAAATGTTTCCCAGCTGCTCCTAGGATTTAATCCTCCTACTCTTCTTCCACCTCCATAGTTGCAGCAACAATTTGCAATACTTATGAATCCAAATATGCAACAACAAATGCAAGTTGCACCTATTCAAAATCCTCCGAGACCTGCCCCTATTCTTGCACAACCTATTCCTAACCCAAATAATAGGCCGACACAACCTGTGCAAAACCTTGAAGCACAAACCTTCCCCACTTATGTAATAACACCAGCTCCATTTAATGGAATTGAATTAAGACCGGGGAGGGTTTTAAACAAAACAAATCCTATTGTGGTTATCCAAGAAGAACCAGTAGATAACCTTACAAATCAAGAAGAAGAACAAATAGATGTCCAAATAGTTCAAAGAAATCCAATAAATGAAGGAAGAAACACCCCTGTACAACAAGAAACTCCTTTTCCCAACTCCCTTGCAGTAGAAATACCTCAGAAGATAAATCCTCCTTATCCAGAAAGGTTACTTGTAAAGAAAGCTGAGGAACCTCTAGGACATAATCTAGAGACTGAACTTAGAAATATATGTGTAAATATCCCTCTACTACAGGCCATCAAGGACATACCTATCTATGCTAAAATTGTAAGGGACCTTTGCATTAAAAAACTAGGAAGGAAGAGGAAGGAGCCTCCTGTCATACACGTGGTGGGGCAGTTGTCAGAGTTTATAACAGAAATGCCATCTAAGTATAGTGATCCAGGGAACCCAGTGGTAACCATAGAAATTAATGGTGTCGCCTTACCTAACACACTGATTGATCTAGGGGAAGCAATAAATGTGATGTCAGTAAACACTATGAAAACACTGCAACTAGATCATCTAAGACCAACACAAAATTTGTTGGAACTTGCAGAAAAATTTGTCATCACCCCAGCAGGAAGTTTAGATGATATAACAGTTACCTTGGCCTCCTGGGAATACCCTATGGATTTCTTAATAATTCATCCCAAATCCTCCAAACCAGGACATCCAGTAGTACTCGACCGACCTTGGTTGGCCACTGCTGATGCATTCATTAGTTGTCGATTTGGAGAGATGACAATTTCCAATGGCACTCAAAGTCAAAAACTTATCCTTTTTCCCCCCCGCTCAACTAGCCATTGAATTTCCTCTCTGGTTGGAGAATCCCTATGGGGAGGAGGACTGTACTCAGCCCTTGTTGACACTTGAACAAATAAAAGGAGTACAAGAGCAAACTGAAGAACCAATCTTAAATATATTCTTGGTTGATTCAACATGCATTGAATATCCTCAATCTTTCCCTAACTATACACACATCTTTAGCCTTGAATTTCAAGAAACTTGGCACCCTTCCACTTCTACAATAGCCATTGTTTCACAAATAGAGGAAGGGAAAGAATCAGTTGTTCAATCTGTTGAAATCAGTCCTGGAAAGTCTGTATATATCAATGCTAACCTAGAAACAGATCAACAACATAAATTGATACAAATGATTCAAGGGCAATCTGATGCTTTTGCATGGGATTACTCTGACATGAAAGGGATCCACCCAAAAACCTGTATGCATCACATTTACACTAACAATCAGATCAGACCTGCTAGGTAGCCCCAAAGAAGAATGAATCCAACCTTGAAGGATATAGTGAAAGAAGAACTTCAGAAACTCCTGCACGCCAATTTCATTTACCCTATATCAGATAGAAAGTGGGTCTCCCCATTAGTTATCATACCTAAGAGAAACGGGAAATGGAGGATTTGTGTGGAATTTTGAGAATTAAACAAGGCTACTTATAGAGACTACTTTCCCTTGCCTTTCATAGATCAGGTCTTAGACTCTTTGTCTGAGAAGAGGTATTTTTCTTTCTTGGATGGGTTTAGTGGTTACAACCAAATCCAAATTTCACCAGAAGATCAGGATAACACCACATTTACATGTCCTTGGGGGACCTATGCATATAAGGTTCTTCCTTTTGGTTTATGTAATGCCCCTACTACCTTTCAAAGAGTTGTCTTGGCTATTTTTTTCGATTTAACCAATGATTGTGTGGAAGTCTATATGGATGACTTCATGGTGTATGGGGATGATTTCCAATAGGCTTTGGATCATTTGGAGAAGGTACTGGTTAGGGGTAGAGAGACCAACCTGTCACTCAGTCATGAAAAATCTAGAATGTTGCTCACTGAAGGAATTGTTCTAGGTCACCACATCTCTGGTACAGGAATAAGAGTAGACCTTGCCAAGATTGATATTATCTCCCAAATCAAGATCCCTAGCTCACAAAAGGAAGTTAGAAGTTTCTTAGGGCATGTTGGTTACTATAGGAGGGATATTAAAAAATTTACAAACCTAGCTGCCCCCCTTTTCAAACTATTGAAAAAAGATGTTGAATTTTGTTGGAATGAACAATGCCAAATCTCCTTTGAAAGCTTAAAGACAAAGCTGTCAAGTGCTCTTGTTTTGAGAAGACCAAATTGGTCTCTTCCTTTCCATATTTGCACAGATGTCTCAGATACCGCTTTGGGAGATGTCTTAGGACAAAGCGAAGGGTAGATTCTTTATGATATATACTTTGTTAGCAAGAATCTCTCACCTGCTGAAGAAAACTACACTGTCACAGAAAAAGAATTTTTATCAGTAGTACATGCCATCAACAAGTTTAGACACTATATAACAGGATACGAAGTTTTTGTGCACACTGACCACTCAGCTATCATATTTTTAATGAAAAAACCTATTACAAATGCTAGAGTGACTAGATGGTTGTTATTATTACAAGAATTCAATCTCACTATCATTGATAGGCCTGGAAGAGATAATTTGGTTGTTGATTTCTTGTCTAGATTTATTCATACATGTGACAGTACTCCAGTAGATGATGATTTTCCGAATGAGAATTTATTTGCCATTTCTACTTACACCCCTTGGTATGCAGACATAGCCAATTATCTTGTAACTGGAAAGCTGCCTCAAAATATGCCATCCAGAGAAAAACAAAGAATTATTCAGCTAAGTGCCAATTATATGTGGCATGAGGATTGCTTATACAAAACTAGACCTGATTTGGTAATCAGAAGATGTGTTCGGGAGGGCGAGATGCAAGATATCTTCAGAGCTTGTCATGATGGCCCTTGTGGTGGCCATTTTGTCAACAAAAGGACAACATACAAGATTCTACAATCTAGCTATTATTGTCCAACCATCTTCAAAGATGCAAAGCAATACGTGGCCAGCTGCGATGATTGCCAAAAAATGGGAAAACCTACAGCATCCGACGAAATGCCACCCCAAGCCCAAGTAGTGATCGAACCCTTTGAAAAATGGGCCTTAGATTTTGTAGGACCTATCAATCCCATGTCCCGCAGGAAAAATTACATCCTAGTTTGCACAGACTATGTAACAAAATGGGTAGAATCCAAGGCTCTGTATTCAACCAATGAACAATCTGTTGTAGACTTTCTCTTTGAGGAAATTTGCACTCGTTTTAGGGTACCTCAAAAAATAGTCACTGACCAAGGGACACAATTCACCTCAAATTTGATCAAGGCTCTTACTGAACAATACAGGATCAGACACAAAAATTCTTCGCCCTATCACCCCCAAGCCAATGGCCAAGTGGAATCGACCAACAAAGTGATAGAGGCCATCCTCACTAAGACTGTTCAGCTACATCAAAAAAATTGGGCTGATAGGTTGCTTGAGCCCTTGTGGGCCTACAAGATAGCTTGGAGGAATACAATAGGCCATACACCCTATGAGTTGGTGTATGGGAAGCAGGTACTACTGCCCATAGAGTTTCAGGTAAAAACCTTTAGAACTGCCATGCAATTGGGGATGGACCTGAACGAAGCTAAAAAACAGAGGCTATTACAATTAAATGAGCTTGATGAGATAAGACAGGATGCTCTACAAAGAACCACCCTGATACAAGAGAAAAGTACCAAATGTCATGACAAGTACATAAAAAAGAAGTCCTTCCAGTTAGGAGATTGGGCCCTCCTTTATGACAGCAGATTCAAAATTTTAAAGGTAAATTGTCTACTAGATGGATGGGGCCCTATGAGATCGACACAGTTTATGACAATGGTTCAGTAAGGATCAAGACCATTGATGAAACTCAGACTTCCTTTGTCATAAACGGGCATCGACTGAAGGTTTACCATAAGCCTCTATCGAAAGAGGATTTTGTCAAAAATGTTCTTTAGAGTTTCGAAATGGAACTAGTAAGCAAGAGGGTTCTTCCTCCTGCTGACCTATCAAAGTAAGTTCAATTGTATAAATTCATTTAGCTCTATACATACATATATATATATATATATATATATATATATATATATATATATATAAGAGATTGGTTGTGTTCCTATGTAGATAGACTAATTAGGAGGACAACTACCAGATAGAGTCTTCTTTAAGTTTTCCAGACTCTTTAAAATTGAAAACACCGGCAAGCAGGAACTGGCCCGGGTTCAAGAAAAATCCACAGAAAAGTAGTTAGGATTATTTATTTTTTTTGTAATAAGGAGGAAATGCCAGTATGGGCTGTGATTAACCTAGTCCAAAAGAAGAAGGTTATATGAATCTTAACATCTGATCATATAATTCCCAGAATACCCTCCTGCCATAGAGTTCTTCTTGCAAACTCAGAATTCCTAAATTTCTGGTATTTATTCCATCCACATGGTTTTGCAATTGAATCTGATCACAGAACACCAGTTGTTTCTACAAATAACTGCCACCAGAATCTGTGTCAAGGATCTCTCAAGCACCAGAAAACAATGTTCAGCTCTTTGCTTATCCAGTACCAAATTCCATCTGGCACTAAAGAAGGAACCCTGCGCTATTCTGGTACTAATTACGAATTCTACACACAACTATTCCAGTACTTAGGTAATCCGGTACTCAAGTAATCCAGTACTTAGATGATCATGTGCTGATGTGACTGGTAACTTTCATCATATTCCCAAGTTGTTGTTCAAATATTAACGCTAGGACATGCGGATTAACATTTTTTTCATTTTATTAAAAGGAATTAAACTAAATATGCATTTAAAACATCTGGTTTCTCTCGGATCATGACATGCCCCCTTTTCACGAACTTTTATAAGATCCTCGACCACATTTCTGTATGATGTCTTTATTCCCCGAAATATTGAAAGTGCATGGTCATTATGTTCCTTACCGGATCAAATTCATACTCCCTTTGACTGTCCGGTAAATAAACCTCATAAACTTATGATTTTCTACCATACTATATGAAATGACTCGAACCACCTCTCTAACCATATCAAATAATGATCCCAGCCGATTTCAAGTTCACTAGTCCTGATCATAACGACCTCACTATTCCGTGAACATTGTATGATGCCAATTGTCCCACGAGTTCGTAAGCCGTTAGTGGATACGACCTGCCTCACCATATCATCATGATTATCGATGTGACTGTTATAGTCTACACTTCCATTTATAAATGATCCTCTGGATGGATCTTCCATCCAGATGAGCATTATTTACCGTTGTTGTCACACCATCTACGGACATCCCGTGCCTTCGTATTCTTTGCACATTTTTTTTCCCGTCCGGTACTCTGTCACAATTGACGTTTATCCGGTACTCAACCCTCGACCCTCTGTCTGTGCCTCATCTGCTTGACAAAATTTTTTAAGCTAGCATGGGGGTCGACAGGCATGAGCCCATATTCCAATTGTACAGGGAAACAATAGAATATCAGGCTTGCAAAGAAAAATATGAACAGGCAGGGTGGGTGCAATTTCTGGAAAAGTTTGAAGGCCATCACGAGGGAATTTATCTTTCCTTCGCACAGACATATGATGGAGAGAGTGTGCAGTTTGGGGAAATGAAGCTAACAATTATAGAAGCCACTATAGTAGAAGCTACAGGACTCCCAATGGCTGGAGAAAAATACTTCAAGAGGGTGATTGTCGACAGGAAACTCTGTCAGAAGTTCCTAAAACCAGAATATCAAGACCCCGATTGGACCAAGGGAATCCCTCGAAGCTATGTCAAAGAGGAATATTGGACTATACTCATAATTTTATAGAAATTCCTCACCTGCGAAGGAAGGTATGCAGTAACCTTCATTTATCATTTGAAGCTTTTATCACATTTCGAGGGAGGACCACAAATTGATTTTCCCCACTTTCTGTGGATGAGTTTAAAGAAGATGGTTAGAGGAGTGAGGTCAGTTTCCAAGAAACCATAGAATAGTCTTCATCATCATGGTCTAATAAAACTGGTGGTTTTCCATGTTTTGAGGACACAAGGTGGTAGTTGGAAGCAACTACTCCAACAAAATTTCACTCAGGAAAGAATATCTAAATCTGTTGAAACACAGGAAGTAGGGACACACAGTGAGGGTTCAAGCAAAAAGGCAGACAGAAGGAAGACATCAGGAGGTAAAGTAGACATTGTTATTCCTAGCTCACCCCAGCCCATTGATAAATTGGTGACAGAAAAGTCCATTGATAGGGAACCTACTACATTAAGGAAGAGGAAAGCCACCCAATCCCAGAAAATAAGCACTACCTTGATTCAGAAAGGTAAAAGTCAAGAGGAATACTCTGAGCTAGAGGGACGATCAGACAGCATTCCTGAAGCAATCATGGAGGTGTCCTTAGAACCAGCCAGCCAAGTAGAGAAGACCCTTGACCTCAACATGCAGAACAAGAAAAAGTCTGCACAGTCTAAAGCATCTAGCTTAGTCTTGCGTCCTAAAGACCAACTATCACAGAGTAAGAAATGAAGGAAGGGAGAGACAGATCAACAAGAGATTTTACATGAATAAAATATCGAACCCCCTCTGAAATCCTCTCAAGAATTGGAAAATGTTCCTGAGACAGTTACTGGGTCTTCCCAAAAACTGGTTGGTGAATTGAAATAAGCTACTAAGGTGACAAGCAGAAACAAGAAGAAGCTCAGAGGGGAGAAGGCACAAATTGTAGAACCTACACCTCAATCTTACAAGTTAGAAATAAGGATTGGTCATCAGAGGCAAACTCCAGAATTTACAACTCAAGGCCTCAAGACAAAAACCAAGTCGACTGAGGAGAAGCAGGTGTCCAGGCCTACAACCATTGTTAAAATTAAGAAAAGGAAGTTTTTTGAGGAGACTCTTACCCCTGTCAGCAAATCTAATGGAGTCTCGCTGCCCATACGAAGAACCACCAGAAGTATGACCAAGCAGGTATCAGTCCCAAATATAAATTCTCTTTAAGGGGAACCAATGGATATTTCGAGCTCTCCAGAAAAAGGAAGTGGTTGTAGAACTACAGACATTGAAATAGAAGGGATGATAATAGTAAGTGAGACAAAAGGGTTAGTAATGGAAACTTTAAGGGTTTTGAGAAAAGAAAAATAAGCCCAAAAGGAGGTGACTAAAGAAGAAATCACACCTAGCCCACACAAGTCCTTGAACAAACAAAAATTGATAGAAAAGATTGAGAGGCTGACGCACGAAGTTTAAGAATACAAGGTGTTGGATAGGCATATCAAGGCAGATAATGCACAATTGAAAGAACAGCATGAAGAAGTCTCTACCAAACTCAACAAGGTCTTACGATTGATCCAGTACACTAGGGTTATCAAGAAGGAATTGAGGAGTGAAGTTTCTGGTTTTAACATCCTACAACCAGAGAAATGACAAAGAAGGGTTCAATTTTGCAGAAATTTTTGCGTATCAGTTTTTGATAAAGTTGCATGAGGACATGCAACACCTTCAGCATGGGGGAAATGTTGAGTCTCTATTTTGACATATATAATGCCCTATCTTACCTTGTATCTAAGCCTTTTTGCCTATGTCCTAAGCCTATACTTGACTATTTCCTCTCAAACACATACCTGATGATCTTGTTCATGTTCACAAGAGGTAATTGATGATTTAAAGCATGTTTTGTTTAAATTTCTTGAATAATTCGATTAAAGTGTTTTATTTGTATGATCCTAACGGTTTGACTCATGAGAATCTAATCCAGTACTCGCGGCATTCTGGTACCACCGGTCATCGTGAAATCCGGTACCAAATCCATCCCAATACCGAGTCATGCGCTATTCCGATATTGTCTGCGCCGCGCCCATTCCGGTACCCAGATTCGCAACTGCGTGTATTCCGGTACCAAAACCTTTGTTTCCAGAACACACTAGTTGGACCAATATCATGATGAAGATTTCGAGAAGGTAGTTGAACAGAATCTTCCAAATCAATTTTGCATAATTACGAGGGACTCCATCACTCATTCACTTCGTGTCATGAGGATGGAGTCGATTCTTAGAGATTCGATATCAATTGTAATATCTTTTAAACTATTTAATGCTATACATTAGATAGTGATAGTATCGTCTTACCTTCTATATAAGGAATGTTGTATAGGTAATATAATATAAGAAGTATGCTATCAAAACTAGATCATTGCTAGGTATGAAGTGAAGAACTACTGATCCAATTTACCATTTGAATTAATACAAAAGATCTATTTGGAAAATTCCTGAGTATGAGTGAAAAGCTTTAGTCTGTTACTTTCTTAATAGGTTCCTTGTTGGTTTGGCAAGGGCCCACCACCCCAACCAAGGTAAACCTCCCTGTATACATTTTGTGTGATTGTGTGAGTGTTTTACAGTAGGGTGATTTAATTTGTTTCGAGAGTTCAGCATTGAGAGATTTGTTTCTGGATTGGTGTGAATAATTAGGTGTTAGATCAAACAAATATTTCATTTTCAAATGTTGAAGATTGCCAGTTAATTATTTGAAGTGTGGGATTGATATTTTGAGTTTTATGATTGCAATAGACTTAGTATAGAAACCAGAAGAATTTATATGTCACCTTCATGCTCTATAACGAAGTTCCTTAGTTATGATGAATGTTCCTTGTACTGGTTTGTTTGAATTACATGACGCTGGAATTGATTTTTGATTTCAAGAGTGATTGGAGTTGATTGCCATTTACTGTTTTGATTGCTACAGGAAACAAGCTTCTTAAGTTCATCATTTTAATTCATGACCCTGATATGAACAGACTTGTTTGTCTAGGATAGAATCTTTTTGATTGGTTGTGTGTTTGAAAGAGTTTCATTATCAGTTTTCTCTTCTAAGTTCAAAGGTGTTTGAAGTATTTAGAAATATTAGAAATATAATTTTTTATTTTTTATTTTTTTATGCAACAGACTTAGGTAGGTTACCTGTTTTTGGCACATACAGTGTAACAACTCTTTTGATTACGAATCCTAGATTGACATTTAAATGAGTGTAAGATCTATATTGGACATATTTTTACACCAACACTATCCTATCCTGATCAAGAGTGAACTATAAGAAATAAGTGCATTTAAAAATTTTATTACTTGCACATAAATAATTCATAAAATCAAGGAATATGAAAACTTAACAATACAATGAGTTAGACACAAGTAATTGCTTCAACAACTTATTATATTGTTGTTGCACTTAAAATGAAAAAAAAAATGGCAACTGTGGACATACAAAAAATAATCTAGAAATAGTTCATTAAACTAAAATCCACACATTCACTGAAATAAACATGCATAAACAGATTAGTCTCATTCATACATATTTGTACCAAAATCTTAAAAATGTCTCTTGTTCAAATTCACATACAATACTAATATTGTTTTGCTACAATACAAGTCCAAAAGCCTCTTCTCATTTACAATCATGCCTTATATAACTATTTGGTGATTGTTTACATTCTTGAAATTCAATCATTAGAAAAAGTAGTTTACATAAGCAACTCTTTGCAGTCCTTTCCTTATTGGGATTAAAAAAAAAAAAAGATGAGACAAGTGGAGTAGTTATGAAAATCAGGGTCATTATGGATTATTCTACGCTTGCATCCGGTCTCGATATTCTTTCCAGAGTGAATAATTATCCATGATTTTTTGTAACTTCTCTGACTGCATCTTTTCAACATCCAATTCACCATCACACACCTTTGTGGAAACTTCCCATTTTAATTCTTGGGCTGTGTGTTTGATAAAGTCTCGGGCCATTGTGATGAGTTTGACAGGTCTCAGTAGATACTATTCAAGAGAGTCTTTATTTACCTTGGTTAAAAGCTCAATGTTCACTTTGCTAGTTTCCCTGTGCTTTTCCACCTCAACTATCTTGATTTTGGCAAGTGTTGCTTCATCAATGGGGGGCATCTTTTAAAATATCATTAGAACTATTCCATAGCCATTTGCATGTCTTATCTTTTGTCTTTTGGATGAGTTGGCCATCTTCTAACAGAGGATTCCAAGTATCGAAGAATACTTGGTCTTTAATATTTTCTTTTCTGGAATAACATGGCAATGTAGCTGGGGGATTTCTGTATATTCCTTGCCAATCAACGATCTTGTCAAAGGCATCATTTTCCTTTTGGTATTGATCCTTGATTTCAGATATCTGGTCTTCAAGCCTCAATTGATCATCCCGATCAGTCTGCATATCATTCAGAAGGAATAAAAAATCCTTCTACTCAAGCCTGAGATTCTTGTTTAGGTCTAATGCCTCTGCCTTTATTGTTTCCAAGGATAGAGTATTTTCCTTTCTCTCCAGAAATTCTTTAAGAATTTCATTGTCTTGTTCTAGTTCCATAATATGAAGGCATTAATGTTCAATAGACCATTTGGCTTCATCCAACTCAGTCTACAAACAAGATATTTCCTTTGTATGTTCCCTCTTGATCTGCTCAATTTCCTCACAAAGCTTGACCTTTGCAGATTCCAGGTATTTCAAATCGGTGTCCCATTTTGACTGTGCTCTTTGATTGAATTCAAAATTCAATTCATCCTTTTGGGTTTGTAATTCTCTATTGAGTTCTTATGTGTTGAGGGTATCAACAAACCTTGTGTCTCTTTCGAATTCTGAAATGAGCTCATCCTTCACAGTTTTCACAATTCTCTGAATTTCCTCTTTATGCAGTTTGTCCTTTTGCTCAACAACTTTCAGGAAGTCTGCAGAGATGTCATCCTTCATTGTCTTCAATTATTCCTCCAACTCGGTGGTTCTAGTTTGGGCTGTACTTAAGGAATTGGTAACATCAAGAAGAAATGAAGCATTTAAACTTGCAAATGCATGGAGGGAAGAAGATTCTTGTACAACATTCTCCTCTGGGTCAGGCCCAACTTTCCATTCCACAACTCTCCCTGTAGATGAAATGTACTTAGTAGATTCTCCCATTTTCCTTTTGTTTGACATTTTTTCAATGTTCTTTGTCCTGTCATTGTAGTAATGATATCCAACAACCACTACAACACCTTCAAAACTTAGACTTTGTGAACAAAAGGTGGTATTACATGGAATGGCATTAAGGGGGGTGTATTCATGGGGTGAAATGTTCACCATGCCCATATTAGGGGTCAATGGGATGCCTGGGGTTTTAATTAATTCCTTTTGCTTCTGCTGCTCTAGTAGCTCATATGCCTTTCTTTTATCTTCTGCTTCAACTGCTACTCTTTTGTTTTCTCTTTTCTGGGCCTCAACTTCTTCAACGAGTCTTTTGGCCTCTGCCTCAACTACTGATTTTTCAATCTCTTTTCTCAATGCTTCAGCCTCTTCAACTTGCCTTCTATATTCTTCCTCGGCTTGTCTTCTCTTATATTCTGCATCAACTTTTAGCGTTTTTTGCTCCAATTCCTCAACTTTCTTGATCTTTTCCTATTCCTTGGTGATTATTTTATTTTGATCTTCTTTCAACAAACTTAGAAACTGGTTTTGATGGAACTTCCTCATTTATTCTTGTTCAACTTGGAATTCTTGGTTGGAAGCATCATCAGGAAATTTCTGCAATACCTCTTCATAAAAAAAAATTCCTTTGAACCCGTCTTCATCATAATCTACAAAATGAATATTAGAATGATTAAGACCCATGGCTCTAACATGGCTCACTGCTAGTTCATGGGGGTCATGTCCTTTTTCACTTCCTAGACATAAACATAGATCCTGCAGAGCCTCTTCTTCTTTTTTGGCATGTTTCCCATTTAATATACTGTAGTTTCCTATGTGAACATGAAAAGGAGGCCAAAGATTTTTATTGTTTCTCATGAGAAAGGAGGTAAACCCTGTTCTTATGGTTTGATGGGATATTTCTCTCATTACAAGGCGATATGGGACGAAATATGGAAACAAATGGGGGGATCCTATAGTGCCATATACTATGACATATGAGTAATACTGTCCTAGGTACCATTCAACTATCCCTTTCATCCCTGCCCTAGCTTCACTGGAAATTCTATACCTTGGAAAACCAAAAATGATAGTGTAAAGAGGTGATCTGGATTATTTTCGGCACAAAATGAGAGTGGAGATATAATAAAGAAATGTATAGAGATGTATCAGATATCCAAAAATATAACAAAAATATATCATAGATGCAACCATAAACACAGAGATACAATAATACACAATTTCTATTAATGAGCGAAAATGTACAAAGACTGTAAAAATACAGAGTGAAAGACTGGCTAGAATGGTGGAAACTTATCTCTAAGAAGACATGTGACGGCTACTCACATTCGCAAGAAGATGATTGTTACAATGAGGCTCCAAAGGCATTTTTAACATAATTAAAATCCAAAACCCTAACCCTGGAAGATGAAAATCCAAAAGGTTTGTGGGCCCCGATGGTAGTTGATACGTCAAATTTACGGGGGCGTAACTTTTGCATGCGATCTCCGTTTGGGGGGCTCGATACACCGTTGGAAATGTATAACTGAGAAGAACAATTTTAAAGTGGCCCGAGATAGTGCCTTCATTAGTCTCTTGGGACCCAAATCCCCAAAAACGTCGTTTAGGGCCTCAAAACGACCCTGAAAGTTTGGAACCCAAAAAACTACTGAAAAACTGCCAAGATGGAAAATTGGTTTTCGAGACAATAGAATAGGTGGGTGGCCACCAATATCCACTTACATCAAGAGGGGGAGAGGAAATGATTACAAATGTCGTATAAATGACTCTTGTAGTTTATGTCCCATAGATAAGAGCAATACACGTGGATAGGAGGCTAGTCTTGGTCCCAATTCCATCCAAGATTGGGAAATGGGATTGAGGAACATATGACATCAATTAAATAAGTAGACACGTAGAAACAATTATTTTTCATACATGGTAAATGTTTCACCTTGAGACATATGTTGAAAGTTAGTATGTCCACCCAGCTGCACACTTGTCCTGTCTTCACAACTGTATGGGCCATTATGAACCAATATGTCTGAAAATTTGTGCACTTATCTTCTCCATATAAACAATTCAACATCACTATTAGAATTTTGTAGGGTGACTTGAACTCTTGTGTAGGGATAAAATTTTTCCCTTGCTTGAAAATTCTATCTTCGTCTACCCACCAGTTCTTCATTAACTTGGTTGGGCCTTAGTTTGTTTGTGCAAACCCCTTTAGGAAAAGTTCATTGAGGGAGCATGTAGGTTCGGGAAGGTGATACCTTGTACTGACATTTTCAAGTCGTAAATATGTTACCTGTTGTCTGGATTTATTTACAATTATGGTTGTGCTAGGGTAAAAATGCTTAAAACACCAATGGGATTCCTTCTTGTAAGAGAATAATGCAGGTCGTGCAAAAACCAGATGAATTATGCTCTTCTGGATGTTCTGATACACTTCAAGGTCTTCGCCATCAAGAGGAAAATATCCAGTATTGAAGATCCAATATATTTTTTCATATCTCAAGGAATGATCTTCTCTAGTGTGGTAGGTCGTATCGGTCATTAAAACCTTTGCCTGGCTGGCAAAAATTCAGGCGCAGAAGTTGAAGCAGAAGGCACCAAATTCTTGGATATCCTGGTCATTGACTCACCATAACTTATATTTTATATCCTGCAATTAACATATACTCATAAATTATTTGAATAATGAAAATAAATTCAATAATGAAATTCAAAATAGCAGAAAACCTATGATTATGATGAAGACAATGATTCTGGGTCATTTCAGAGATGATTAGTGCAGAATGGAGCGATTTCTTAGCACATGACGAACAATATGAACTAAATGAGGGTTTAGGGGTCATAATATAGGCATTTAATTACCCTAACACATAAATTAAATGATCAACATACTATGACCAATTCAAAACCAGAGCATCATTGCGCCATTAATATGACTAGAAAGCCCAAATTTCCCAAATATGTGTATCAAATTGAAAAGGGGTGAAAATTTGAAACCGTGGTCTTTTAGAGCCGTTGCTATCGGAGGAGGTACAGTGATGGATTAGTTTGTGCCCCAAATAAAAGTAATCAAGGAATATTCCTTTTAAGCATTGGTTTGTGTGCCGATGGTGTAAGAGTGTGAGGCTTAAATGTGTGTCGTCAGAGCTCAGTTGAATTAGAAAATTTTACAACTCCAAATAAAGGGAATTGAAGAATATTCTTTTTAGTGTTGATTTGCGTGCCAAAAGGTGATCCTTCGGAGTCATTTCTTTTAGAATATAAAATATTACCATTGTATTCACACGTCGAATAAAGAGTATTGAACAATATTCCCCTCTTATATCGAATATTATGCTGAAATATTAGGAGATCAAAGGGTTATGGAAAAGTATTTCAGAGTGTTATGTCGGTGTGAAACAGTTGAACCTTTTATTCAAACTCTAAAAAAAAGCATCGAAGAATATTCCTTTTAAATCTCAATTCACGTGCCAAAAGTCAAAGCATGAAAAAGGTTAGGGGCATGTATTCGAAGCTTCCTGTTTGGAGCTCAAAATATTGGAAGGTTTTACGGTTTCGATAGGAAAGATATTGAAGAATATTATTTTCTTAGGAAACGTGATGTCTTAAGAGAACGATAAATAGAAGCACAACTGAACATTTGTTTTGAAACAACGTGGACCAATTGATGTCGACCAAGTCATAAGGTTGTCATCATGTAGGAATAATGTTTCTACATTCATGTGTTTGTGTTTTGATTGATGTGTTAATTAACAATATGACAAGTTATAAATGTGGGCCATCAGACTGTGTTTATTGAAGTTGGAAATTGATCACGAGAAATATTACTCTGAAACGTAAAATAAGAACAATGAGAGTTGATATTAATCCCAAAAATATTTTGAATATTGAAAAAAAACTAACCAGTTTAGCAAAGAGAGTAAACACTCAATTTCAGAATGAAAATAGTAGTAGAAGAAAGGAATTTTAGACTGTATAAACAAAAGAACAATTTCCCTATGCCAATACCTTTCCATGCACGTAGTAATATAATACCTCATGAAAAAAAAATTAGTACAGGGGGAACCCACTCAGAATATCTCTTGAATGAGATATTTCGAATGGGTTGTTGTGGGGAAGTCACAACACATGTGCGGCCAAAAACCTGCCCATAATTTTCCCACATGTGTGGCTTGATTATCTTCACACTTGCAGTCTCTTTTCTTGTTGTACAGACCTGTATGGACCGTACCACACATGCAACCTGTTTTCTTTAGTTGCTCCTCTCCTCCACATGTGCGATCTCTCTCCTCTTCAGCTACAACCTTCTCCTCCTCACATGTGGCTTCTTTCCCTTCTAAGAACAAAGATAGAAAGACCATAAAAACCTAGGCCAGATTACCTAGGTGGAGAAATTTCCTTACTAAAATATCCATCCTGCTATCCCAAGTTCTTACTCACTTATAATAACTCCATAATGTCACAATGATATGTCACAATCTCCTCCTCTCCTTTTGTAGGAGTCCAATGACTAAGTTTAGGAGTCGTTCCTAAACTCAACAATTAGTTAGAATATTTTATTCTTCTTTATGGGTGTGAAACCCCTACACAATCCCATCAACTTACCCATGAGGCCCTAGCCTCATTTCAAGGACGATTTCACTGAAATGGAAGGCTGATCTGGTGCCAATGAAGATTCCCACATGCTTGACACCCTGGACTCTAGTGGGAATGCCTCCCAAAGCTACAAAAAAAAAGAAAAAAGTTATGATCCTTTTTCCTACTTGGATTCTCAAGGATGACTTGAATGGGAATAGGCTATGAAAACAGAAATTGATTCTTTGTCGAATAATCACACTAGGGACTTAGTTCCCTGACCGCAAGGAAAGAACATTGTGAAGTGTTGATGGGTCTACAGGATCAAATTTATCTCCGAAGGTGTTATTGAGTGACATTAAGAACACATAGTTGCAAAGGGATTATCTCAACAAGAAGGTATCGACTACACTGAGACCTTTGCCCTTATTGAAAAGATGAACTCTATTCGACTGATTCTTTCCCTTGCTGCTCATTTTGGATGGAAAATCCATCAAAGAATGTGAAGATTTCATTTTTTCATGGAGACCTATCTGAATTTTTTTTCATGGAACGACCACCTAGTTTTGTGATAGATTCAACCTTGGTTTGTTGACTCAAGAGGTCTCTTTATGGTTTGAATCAGGCTACCTGAGCTTGGTATGCTAATATCGACAATTTCTTTCTTAGACTTGGTTTCAAACATTGTTAATTTGATCCCAGGTTGTATGCACTCCATACTAATGGAGACACTTTGATTGTTGTTGTATATGTAGATGGCCTTCTCATTACTATCAATATTACTGATTTCATTATTAGATTGAAGAAACAACTTGCTGACTCCTTTGACATGACATATCTTGGTATCTACATTAATTTTTGGGTCTTCAATTATTACCACTATGTGATGTATTTTTCATTCATCAATCAAAATATGTACTGGATCTTTTGACACATTTTAAGATGACTGATTGTAATCCCTATGCTACTAATTTTCAATCTAGAGTAAATCTCACAAAAACTTGTCAAACACCTCCAATCAATGCTACACTTTATTGACAACTGGTTATCAATCTCATTTATCCTACCCATAATTGACCTAACATTTCCTTTGTTGTTAGTGCGGTTTCTCAATTTATGTAGGACCCCAGAGAAAGCCACTAGAAAGTAGTTAAATGAATTGTCTGCTATCTCAAAGGTACCACTCATTTTGATATCAAGTATTGTTGAAGTTCATATTCCTTGGTTGGCTTCACCGACTTCGACTGGGTTGGTGATAGTGATGATTGGAAGTCCACTTTTGGATAAGTGTTTCTTCTAAGCACTGGACTATTTGTGTGTTTGTGCAAGAAATAAAAGGTA
>JASDQU010308847.1:104178-117106 GCA_032191745.1 Picea mariana | reverse complement strand
TTCCCTTAAATAAATTGGACAATAAATATTAATCTATTATTTCATTCATAACTGAGTGAGTTGGATTTGTAACAGAATTATAAGTGTAGTTAAGTGAGTTAAGATCAGTTGTACTAGTTGTAACTAAACATGCACTAGTGAGAGTTCAGTTAATCAGTTAACTCACATGCAACTGAAGATTCGTCACGGGTAACTACATGCATGCAAATCCATTGGAGATCCAGTTGAGATAACAGGTGAAAGGGATAGTTGGCTATCAGTTGTGATTTTTTACACATGCATTGGATATGCTTATGAGCATGTGAAAACTAGGCAATTTGTAATAATCGAGATCATTGTGAGAATTCGAATTGTAGAGATTGTGTAGGGGAGGCAGGTTGTCTGGACACGGAAATTAGCACATGTATTTGTTGATTTGTGTATGACAGTGTGAGATGATTGTATTGTACTGAGAGCTCTTATATTAGAGTTTTGTATGAGATTGTTTCATGATTCATGATATACATAATATATGATAGTGGGGTTTTTAGCTTTACGCTTTCCCGGAAAAACTTTTGTGTTATGTGTTATTGATATTTCACTTTATGCATTGTGGTTGTGATCGTGGTTTAATTGCTTCTGCAAGAATAATAGTAGAAGCGATTTTGTATTTAACAAGTGACGGAAATTGTTAGATCATGAGAATCACAAGAATACATTAAGTGTATCGAAATTTCTACACATTGCTCCCTTGTGTACTCTATCTCTAATGAAGTGGTATCTGATCTCAATGTGTTTTGACCTGTCATGAAACATTGGTTTCTATGAGAGCTTGATACAACTCTTACTGTCCCAGTGAATCATAGTGGGCTCCAACACCTGACCAAATCATTTATAAAGAATATTGTGAATCCATATAGCCTCACAACTTGCCAAACTAGCTGCCATATACTCTGCCTCTGCTGATCTAAGTGTCATGAATGTATGTTTCCTACCGTACCAAGAAACTACTAATGATCCCATGTTGAAACAACCACCATAAGTGGTCTTCTAGTTAATTTCACTACCTACCCAATTAGAGTTTGAATATCCATGTAGCCTCACTCCATCATCTCCAACATACCTCATAACAAATCCAACCACACCTCGAAGGTACCTGAGAACATGTTTTGTTGCAACCCAATGCACCTTCCTCAACTCTACCATGAACTGACTGAAGGTGTTGGCAACAAAATAAATATATGGTCTGGTATTTAAATAACTAGATACATCAATGACCCAATCAACTACATGTACATTGTGGGATGCACCAAGTCTGAATCTGAATCCCCCAATGTATTTAGGTTGGTGGTCATAGGTGTATTCATGTACTTACAGTCCATCATCCCAAATCTTTTTAGTATCTCAACTAAATGCTTCCCTTGTCCGAGGAAGATATCACCTGGCTGCTTCCACACCTCTAATACCAAGAAGTAATGCATCAATCCAATATCCTTCATCTTGAAATATGAGGCCAATTCCTTTTTGCACCTAGTAATGAGCTTTTCATCTCATGTGAGAAACAAATAATTGAAATATAACACAATTATTAGAGGATCCTTACTAACTTGTAGGAGATATAGGTTGGTTTTTGCATCACTCTTGATGAATCCCAATGATCTGAACCCAGGGGGTGATTAGTTTCCAATAATTGTTTGATCCTGTCACTCCTCCAAAGGGTCAGTTATAGATCATTTTACTTGAGCGGATTGCAGTTCAAGGTAAAGTTGAAGTCTTTATAGGATTGAATCCAAATTGAATTAAAGCCTCTTTTAGCTTCCTTATTTATTATATGTCATGCTTGTATTTACTGATGTATGTGTAGAAATTCATGAAAAATAACATAAGCACAAAACACATGAGAGATATGGCACTTCCCTTGATAAAGTAGTTCACCCGATGTGGGCTACGTCTCTGGGTCTTGCTCCAAAGCTTAACCTCTTGATTCTCCTCACTGTAATGATGTCTCTCCTTTACAAGTTGTAAGGCCAAAGTCCTTTTTCGACGATGACAACAAGAGATCGTAATGTGATTAGGAATGTTTACAAGCTTCACAAGTTCTCATGCTCATGAGGCATCCATGATGCTGACATGGACATAATTCCCACATACTCAATACGAAAAAAGAGGAAGAATCATAAATGACCCCCATCATCATGGAGCCATAAAATTCCTTAGATCTGCTGCTCAGATCCAAGCATATATGCATCCCATACACATATCTTGAAACTACTAGATTCCTGACTACGTTGTTGGCCACTTATCATCGAAGTGCCATAAAGTCTCTTTCACATGTAGCTGATTTGGTTATCTGTAAGAAGCAAAGAAAGGAATAAATAGGAGGAATAAGCGATCTTGTTTCCTTCTTGTAACCTCTCCATGCTCTTTCAGACCTGTATCAAGCATACTATGCTACAACATTTAATGAGAAAACAACATAATAAAAAGCATGCTTACATTGTCTCTTCCAGAATTTAGCCTGCTGATCGAAGTCTCTGTTGTTGAAACAAACATCACCATTGGATTCGTGTCATCAAATTACCCAAAAACAATTGGCAAATCGTCTCCATTGGACATTGTCACCTTCATGCCTTTTCCAGACCTTTGCCTCGATCCACATAAAATTCCATGCAATTAATGCACTGACTGCATTGAAATTCATGCCCGATACGGCCTAGTATGGACTGACACGTGCTCTTCTCCCTCCCCCCCCCTGGAAAAATGTTCTTTTTAACTAAAAAACTGGGGGGATAAAACAAAAAGGCCGTTGGCCCAAGTGGTTGGCGGAGGATAAAACTGGTGTTGTGGTTGGGGAGGTCCTAGGGTCAAACCCATGGGCCTCCCCTTTTTGGCACATTGTTACAACTGTATATCAAATTTGGGGGGGGGGTCCGCCAAATTTGGTGGCTGGACCAGATATCAAAGGACCTACCCTAATTTTGGCAGATACGCTACAATGTTTGTCGGACTAGGGGTTGGTCGTCGACCAACCCTTTTTAAATTTGGAATTTTGGTTGTTGGCCCTCATTGGGAATTTTCCTGCTGCCATGTGGCAGGCCATGAATGGGCCACATGGCAGCCATCCATTGGCCCACTTGTCTACCAAGTCATATGCTAACTCTACCTTCTGACTGGATGCCACTTGTCACATTGTCCTTAGGCCACGTGGTGTCACCTGGGGGTGCCACATGTCTCATTTTCACTGGCCCAAAGTGCCAAATCAGCATGCCACATGGTACGATGTCATTGGGCCATGTCAACATGCTGACATCATTTCCACTATGCCTACCACGTCACCTTCTGGGTGGTTGTACAAATTACCACATGGCTGTACGGGTTGCCACGTGGCACTTTTCCATTGTTCCACGGATTGACCGAAAAAGTCCAAAAATGAGTGACACATGACATCCTTTGGTGCTACCACATCATCATGACACATGTTTCCCTATGCATGTGCCACGTATCCTGTACGGATGCTGACGTCATCCATACCGATGCTGACATTAGCAGTACTGATGCTGACTCATCCTTGTTGACTGGGCTAGGTTGACCAAAACTTTGACTGTGAATATCTTTCAATCCGTAACTTCGTTTGATGAACCGTTTACACCAATGGAAAGGTTACAACATGCTCTTCGCGATGATGTCATTTTTTTCTAAGCTTTGAGGAATTTGATTTTTTTTTTCCCTTTCTCATTTGTTGAGGCCATTCTGAGCCTCTTGGGACACTTCTGAAACTTTTGTGATGTTCCCTAGATCCTTCCGGATAACCCAAGATCTGCAAATATCCATCAATCCTTGAGTACCATGCCCTAGGTTCCTGTTTGAGTCCATACAACGCCTTCTTCAACCTAAACACATGAGTTTTCTCCCATGTACCTCAAAGCCTTGAGGTTGCTCTATGTATACCTCCTCCTCAATCACACCGTTGAGAAACATTGTCTTCACATACATATGGTAGATCTTCCACTTCATAATTGAAGGGAGAGAAATGATCATCCTGATGGAAATATACCTGACCAATGGGGAAAAGATCTCCTCATAGTCTACTCCCTCTTTCTGGGATAACCTTCTTGCTATGAATCTTGCCTTATACTTCTTGACACTGCCATCTGCAATATGCGTGATCTTGTAGATCCACTTGGAATTCAATACAAACTTCCCTTTTAGTCTCAAAACTATATCCCACACGTCATTATTCATGATGGTTTGGTACTCCTCCATCATGACATCCTTCAACACCTATTGGCCTACTGCTTCATCAAAACTGGAAGGCTCAGAACCAATGATATTTCTCATATGAGCCACATAGTTGGAGAATCTCTGTGGAGGCCTACTCTCCTTGAAGGTTCCTCTAGGAGATGTGTGCCCCTCTACATCCCTCAAATTACCCTGAAGCCATATAGGTCTCATGTCCTTGTCACTAGGAGGATCCCTTGGATCCACAAGTTCCTCTGACTCCTCCTCATGATCTAAGGGTTTTTCCTCAGTACTGGATGTTCCTGCACTTTCCTTAATCTTTGGAGCCTCTTGCTCCTCACCACATGTTGTGGTCTCATGAGGCCTCCTAAAGGCTAATTCCTTCTCAAACCTGACATCCCTACTAATCTCAACATATCGTTGTCCTAGAATGTGTTGACTTGCAAACTCGCAAACTAACCACTAGCCTGCAAATAGTTGCAAGGCATATTTTTTATTCTTTATTATTTATGATATATTAAATATTTAAATATATGTGGGACCCCTTAGGGAGAATTAATGGATGTTTAATTTCAATTATTCCTAGGATTCAATGTCACCACTCTATTGAAATTGTCTCATTTACATTATGCAGTGATCATGCCTCTCTTTTCAATTTTGGTATCAGTCTCACTGTCAATTTGATTGCACAAGGAAAAGTTTTGTTCACAAAACTCCAAGGATTTCTTATACTCCATGCATTTCACTCTTAAGAGATTATTATGACTTACACACATAGATAGTCATAAAAGTTTATTTTACTATATCCCTCATAAAAACCATATAACATCTTGATGAAATTATACTAACATGATGTGGTCTAAAGAAAAGAAGACAAGACATATTATTTTTAAAAATATTTGAGGTTCATATGATTTATCATGTTTTAAAAGATTTTGATTATAACATCATGTCATCACATTATTGTTATAAACATACATGTATATGGAAGTGTTGGTTCTATATAAGAAATGTGACATATTGCAATCGAAGGGTTGAAAATTTAAGTTTTCAATGCATATGGTATATGGTATAACACATGAACTCAATGCTCATGCTATCGATCACTTAACAGTTATACCATAATGCTCAAGTATTGAATATATGTGATGTCTATACTATTAACTCGCTTTGAATGTGGTTTTAAATGGTAACTTAGACATGAAGCTTGATGTGAAGTTGATGGTCGTTATTTGAGTTGGGATTTTTTGTGGTTGTCGACGTGGTTATATGGCATGATATTTCTTGCACACTTGGAAAAACTTCAGGCCCGTAATTTGATTTTTGTGGATAGTGAAACATGATATGGATTAAAATTTTAATTTGAGATAGATTAAAAGTTTAAATTTTTTATAGTTTTGGGGAATGTGACGCCCCATGCATTTAATGCGCGAGACACAGTAATTTACTTAGGTATACCACCTTGTGCTGGGGTTTTGACATTTCATTTTGTCTTCATGCTGGTTGAGTAATTGTCTGGTTCGAGAGTTTGATTGTGGTAATTGTGTTAACTGGAAGCTTTTTTTCGGAAATATTTGAGCGCCAAGGAAAGGTATGGATACTTTAGCTCGTACCCATCAAATGCATTCTTTTTTTTGCAGTATTGTTTTATAGAATGGCTCTGCTTGACTGGTAAATGAGTATGCTTCTTTTGATTGTCTTCTTTAATTCATATTGTTGCTTCAAAACTGTTTTTTACCCATTTCATTGCTATGGTGTTAACCCTCGTCTTGAAAGCTATTACCTTGAAACCCCATTGTGTGAACTCATTGTAAATGGATTGTTTTTTATTTGGTGCAAATTCTTTCTCGATTCTTTTTCAAAAAGAGATGTAGGTTCTGTAGCGACCTCTTTTTCACTCATTAATATTTGAAACCTTGAACAAAAAAATGAGAAAGAACTCATGGATTTTATTCTACATGCATGTTAGTTTTCTGTATCACAGGGTTTCTAACCCATGTATTTCAAAATACATTCTACAACTCTGTTCAACTGTACATTATCAATGGTTTCCCTAGACATTAATTGGTTTAATTTTAAAACCCTACGAAAAACATATAAACTCCGAGATTTAAGAGTCATTTGGTCATATCATTTTATTGCTAAACCCCAAGACTTTTAAGTCTTGTGTATGTCATGAAGACATAATGTTTCAAGCTCGAATTGATGAGGGTTTTGTGTATCTACCTAAGCTCAATACCTTTTCATTCTTTATTTAAAAAATAGACAACAATGATAGTCATATGAACAAACCTACAATTATAAAAGGGTATCATTACCTACTTTCAAATGCTCGCTATTTGGGTATATATAGTTGTGGCATGAGCCAAATCCACGATTCCTTCATTGGTTTGATTGAAGAAAATATTTGGTGGATTTTAAATTGTGCATTATGTTTTTGGGGCTTAATGGAAATAATTTAACTTAGAGATGGATTCGACTTGGTTGATTACACAATACTGTTTTGGTGTTGAAGAATTTTCACCAATTTTTATTTGGCATATAAGTTTCGCTATAAGCTTATTTCTTGGTCATTAAAAGCCACAATATGGAAATTTTGGTGTTAGATATTGGGTTTCTTGATCATTACAAAACTTGTTGAAATAAGTAATGTAACAGTTTAAGGAGATCTAGTCATTGGTTTATGAGGCATACTTATTTGAATTGAATATGGCTGGGTCATCTAGAATTTAGGAAATGTTTTTATTCTACATACATGATAAAGTCCCTCACACTATTACTTTTCATTCATCATTCCTTTAATTCCCAAAGAACATATATCATTTAAAGATTCCTCTTTTCTTCCCCTATTGTATGAAATATAAACATTTTTCTTTAAAAAAAAAAGGAAAAGTTTCTATCAATTTGGAAAAAACAACAATGATATATGGTTGACTCCTGTAGATTTGAAAAGTATTTATAATTAAGGTGATTGTTTTTTATAATGTAAATAAATTCAATTTTGGATGAACAACATAAATTTTGGAAATGGATGAATTCCTTTTGTTTTCAAGGCCATTTTCCTTCATACTCTCATTTTTCATAAATTGTTCCTAGTTCCCAAATACCATGTCCATTTTAGTTCATATATTCCCCCCCTAATACATGAGAAAATTCAAAAGTTTCTTTGGAAAAGAACAATGAATATGCTAGCAGTTAATAAGAATGTGATTGACATGGAATTCATGATATGATTGTTGGCATACATTGGGATATTGGAAGATGGCCGATGATTGATTTGTGTTGAATATGTAACATTATTCCCCTTGTCATTTGTTTTCACTTTCCATACATTACAAAGCCCCTCATATTCCCAATTACATTGTAATTCCCATGTTCTTAATTAAACATCAATTATATCATATTATGAGATCTGAATATACTTCAAATCAGAGATTAAAATTTGTTTTCAGTTTCCCTTCCCTTTTATCCCTGGTTGTATGCATGTTTGCTTGCTGATCAAGTCAGATATATTTCTAAAATTATGACAATGCAAATGGTATTTGATTTTTTACTTGCTACTATATACGTACCCTAACCTAGCCTTGTGTTTAATACCTGATATTTTTCAGTAGAGGCAATCATGGCAGAGGAAATAGAGGCAGAGGAAATAGAGCCAAATGTATTTTGGAAAGGAGGAAACAAGAGACTCTGATTTTCAATTGACTTTGATGATGTTTCTGAAGAGTTTAATCAACTCTTATAGACAAGTTCCTTGAACTTATCTGGACAAAGATCCTTTCAATCTCTTCCTCCACTTGAAGGACCACCTTTTCACCCTCATCCTAGCATCTCTGGCATACCAGTGGATCCACATGTGTCCTTACCACCCAATATCCCAGTCAATGATGGCTGGAATGATGTTGTAAATCCTCCCCAAGTTCATGCTAATGGATGGCCCACAATGTCTTTTCCATTACCTCCTCCTCCACCTAAACGACCTAACCAACACATTGAATCAATGACAACACATGCCCATTCAAATAAACCTATGAAAATACTCAAGTCCATTTCCTAAGAACCTAAACCTTCTAAAGGGAAACAATTGGACAAATCTACTAAGTCTGATCAATCTGATGCATCCTCACACTCAATCACATCACATTCCCAACACCCTAGACATGAGGAAGGACATACCCCCTTTGAAGATATGCACCCAGAAGCATCGATACCTAAAGGTAAAATTCCCATCAAGGAACATTCAAAGATGCCCAAGCTGACATAGTCTAACGAAAGTGGATAGAGGTAGATTGCCTCACATAAAAAATATGATTTATGATTTTATCATGCTATTTTTATTTGACTTCACTATTGGGACATACTTTACTTATTTTAGGACAACAATTTATATTTTGGAAAACTTGGTGACTTATTTATTTTGGGAATGTAGATGCATATATACTTGGTGTTTGGGAGTCACAAGTGTGTTTTGAAATATTTCATGTGTTGGTTGATTGGGATATGTGAATAATGATGTTTTGATGATATTGATGCATATTTATTGATGGAGGAACAAGGGGATATTTTGAAAATTAAACAATAAAGTTAATTAGGGGGCTCCCACCTATTAGTTAATATTTATTATACCCTTATCATTATTTATTAATATTTAATTATGAGTTGTACATATTTAACTAAAAGTTATTTATATAACTTAACTAAAAGTAGTTGGAACTACTCAAAAATACTTACTCAAAACAAGTAGTTGCTCTTGCTCTAGAGTGAGATTACATTACTACTTCATTCACTTCTGAAACACTTAAACACTAAGATATTCTTTTTGATAGTAGGGTCTTACTGAAGGTGGCAATAATAAGGACCAAGACGCATTGATTGTTGACATGCTTGAGAAGGTTGATCATCTGTTTCTGATAATGCATAAATTCTTTTCGGATTTCTAATTGATTTTCAGTACTAAGTAGGAATTTCGTGCAGAGTCAAATAAATGGCACACTGTGGCTTGTTGATCCAGTTATTTTTCAGTCTTAGTTTTACTTATAAGACACCAGTCATCTCTATGTGATGTAACATTCCACCTCTAACTTCTAAGTCTTATTCTAGTCCTTACCCATTCTGGGGTATGGACAAATGTTTTTGGCTATATTTCAAAACTAAATTAATAAAATCATTTGATGGTTTTGGGGTCTCATCTTGGATTATGTGTAATATTTATTTCATATTTTCTATTTTATGAACGTTCATTAAATTTGTTATAATTTTATGTTACAAACATTTCTTTATTTATTTTTCATAACACAACAAAAAAGACAACATTGGTTCCAAGAACATATTTCTTGAGGATTAATTGATATTTTTGCAAAAAGGCTATAAACATGGGGTAACAATCCTGACTATCTTGCTTTATCCCAACAATATTAAAAAATGTTGGCATTAGGATAACCATTCCTTTTCATCAACATAATGTAGATGCAGTAGGCCTTTGATGTCTCACTGTATCCCACAAACATACCCTTTTTCCCAGAAGGATCTAACTTCGTCCTCTTCTTCTTAGGAACATGGATGTAGAAAAGACAACCAAAGATCCTCAAATGCCCTATCTCTGGTATCACTCCTGTGAATGCCTCCTCAGGAGTTGTGTATTCTAGGATCCTATGAGGACTCATGTTCTAAACATAAAATTCAATGTTGCATTCTTTTTCCCAGAGAATCATGGGTAGAGCCTGGTCATGTAACATTTCCATGGATACCTTAATTATTGTTCGATTCTTCCTCTCTGCAACCCCATTCTATTGTGGGTTTAAGGGCACTTTCAACTCGCTCTTAATCCTTGCTTCCTTACATAAATTCTTGAACTCGTTGGAGTTATACTCAACCTCGTCATCTGACCTTAAAACCTTGATATTCTTGCCTCTATGATGCTCCACCCAAGCTCCGAACTCCCTGAATCGAATAAAGACTGCATCCTTAGTCTTCATGAATAATATCCATGTCCTCCAGGAATAGTCATCAATAAAGGTCAGGTAATACAAAAACCACTTGCATATGGAAATGACATCGATCCACACACATATGAATGTACCAGGTCCATGATCTCCTTGGACCTATAGTCATTGTTTGGAAAAGTATCCCTGGCATTGTTTCCATGTGCACAACCTCTGCATACTCCTTGGTGTTTAGTTACAAACTCTGGAATATTTGTAACCATATTCCTCAATACCGGTAATTCTTGGTGATGTAAGTGTTCTAATATTCTATGCCAAAGATCACATAGATTATCATTGTCGTGTACCAAGGCATGAGTTGGTTGACCAATTATCTTGTAGAGTCTTCCATCATGAGTACCGATGACTTATGTGGTGTCAAGACTCAATCCTTTCGTCCAACCAAGAACCTGCCCATATACGAATGACACTGCATTCCCTTTGTCCTCCATCACATAGATAGAAAGTAGGTTCTTCTTTAGTCCAGGTACATACAGCCCTTCACTCATCTTGAGGGGATTTCTGGACTTCAGTTGTGCCAATTCCCTTGACTGCATAGTTGACATTATCACCAAGTTCCACTTGCAGTCGAGAGTTCTCCTCTATAAAACTAGTGAGTGATTTTTGTGATCTTGTCATATGATGAGAAGCTTCATTGTCCACTAATCGAGTCTCCATGGTGACCTACCTAGAACAAAAAAATTGCTCAACTGTGTCTCAAAGGAAAAATCCCTCTCTTGCTTCAAACTTTCAGCTCTGATCCAATGTCAACTTTCACTTGCAAATCTATGTGACTAATTTTAGATCTAAAAATTGCTTCCTAGTGATTCAATGGTAAACCCTAGCTATTATCATTGAACAAATTTACACTAAAATTATGACAAGAAAATTTACAACGCGAAAACATCAACATTTGAGATAAATCATTTACACGTTTGAGACACGCATTTTATGTTATGTAAATATCAGTTTTAGAATTTTTTTGAAGGAAAAACCATCCTTCTTTACAACTAGATAAATCACCAAAATAGAGGACAAAACCTATCCTTGCAAATTCATAAATTTAGCAACTAGCTCAACAAAATACTCATAAGAATTTCCAACCAGCAAACTTGCCATAGGTCACTTGTATGGCCTCCTGATGTCATCCGTATGGTTTCTGATATTAACATGTACGAACCTACTACAACCAAAATTCCTTCACACATTGTTAACGGGTGTGAATGGCCCATTCAAGTAGGTAAAGGAGAACGCCCAATGGTAGGTCCCAATTAGAATCACTCTCATTTGGAATAACGTTTCCGACCAAAATGTTGGCTTGGTTGTTGATCTAACTAATTATCTAATTATGAATATGAGAACATAATGTTCTCCGATGAATTAAAATTCTAAAAACTAATCTAGACTAAAATGGTTATTTACTGTCCTAAGGGGCATTCCTATGCTATTCTATCTATTGAGTCTCTATTTTGACATATATAATGCCCTATCTTACCTTGTATCTAAGCCTTTTTTCCTATGTCCTAAGCCTATACTTGATTATTTCCTCTCAAACACATACCTAATGATCTTGTTCATGTTCACAAGAGGTAATTGATGATTTAAAGCATGTTTTGTTTAACTTTCTTGAAATAATTTGATTAAAGTGTTTTATTTGTATGATCCTAACAGTTTGACTCATGAGCAGCTAATCCAGTACTCGTGCCATTCCAGTACCACCGGTCATCGTGCAACCCGGTACCAAATCCATTCCAATACCGAGTCATGCTCTATTCTGGTATTGTCTATGTCATGCCCATTCTGGTACCCAGATTCGCAACTGCGTGTATTCTGGTACCAAAACCTCTATTTCCAGAATGCACCAGTTGGAGCAATATCATGATGAAGATTTCGAGAAGGCAATTGAACAAAAGCTTCCAAATCATTTTTGCAGAATTACAAGGGAATCCATCACTCATGCACTTCGTGTCATGAGGATGGAGTCGATTCTTAGAGATTCAATATCAATTGTAATATCTTTTAAACTAT
The DNA here is from genome assembly GCA_032191745.1 of Picea mariana. Lineage (NCBI taxonomy): Eukaryota > Viridiplantae > Streptophyta > Pinopsida > Pinales > Pinaceae > Picea > Picea mariana. The sequence goes on along the minus strand of JASDQU010308847.1, from coordinate 104,879 downwards.
TTAATGCTATCCATTAGATAGTGATAGTATCGGCTTACCTTCTATTTAAGGAATGTTGTATAGGTAATATAATATAAGAAGTATGCTATCAGAACCAGATCGTTGCTAGGTATGAAGTGAAGAACTGCTAATCCAATTTACCATTTGAATTAATACAAAAGATCTATTTGGCAAATTCCAGAGTATGAGTGAAAAGATTTAGTCCATTACTTTGTTAAGAGGTTCCTTGTTGGTTCAGCAAGGGCCCACTGCCCCAACCAAGGTAAACCTCCATGTATACGTTTTGTGTGATTGTGTGAGTGTTTTATAGTAGGCTGATTTAATTTGTTTCAAGAGTTCATCATTGAGTTATTTGTTTTTGGATTGGTGTGAATAATTAGGTGTTAGATCAAACAGCTATTTCATTTATAAATGTTGAAGATTGCCAGTTAATTATTTGAAGTGTGGGATTGATATTTTGAGTTTTATGATTGCAGTAGACTTAGTACAGGAACCAGAAGACTTTATATGTCACCTTCATTCTCTATAATGAAGTTCCTTAGTTATGTTGAATGTTCCTTGTACTAGTTTGTTTGAATTACATGAAGCTGGAATTGATTTTTCATTTCAAGAGTGACTGGAGTTGATTGCCATTCACTATTTTGATTGCTACAAGAAACAAGCTTCTTAAGTTCATCATTTTAATTCATGAGCCTGATATG